>JAQFYM010000328.1:0-78221 GCA_034694785.1 Agrenia bidenticulata
ATTCAGGGCAGGAGGAAAACTAATTTGAATATCGGATTGTAGACCGATACCCAAATTTCAAAAACTCCATACCACATTGTTGATACTAGCAGGGGATTAAAACATTGACGTAGCGAATTGGAGTACATAGTTCTATAAGGGGTGTTAAGAGGGGTTAAAAAACTTCTGGGATATTATCAGAAGTTTTCTACAAACGAACGGGCCTTTCGTAGCTGCTTGGAGTAGGTTTTTTGGAAAAACCGATATTTTCTATTTTATCAATAGAAAAAACCGGTTCACTCTTCCCACTAACACAGAAAATCGTTTATCTTTGATGTAGCAGTTCTCGTTTCGATAAAATAAAACATTCCTGTAAATGCCTAAATTACGCTTACCTGTGCAGTTTCTCCTTTATACGTAGATGCAGCCAACAAACTTCTGATTTTTGATAAATTGGGAGTAATCTTTTTTAATTCCAGATAGGAATGAGCGATGTAATGTATCTATGAACAAACTTAAATTAATAATAGCATACATATCTTAGTACTGGTTATCATCAAAAATCCATTGGTTTGAACTTAACATAAGAAAGTTTTCCTGGAATCAAATACAGACAGCATAATTTTCTCTTACTCGCTAACAGTCGACTTTACAGATCTTCTATCTAATCGATTGCAAGGAAACCCTTGACTACCCTCGTTTCTAAAATAGTTAGAACCTAGCTCCGTCCGATGAGGAGAAATTTGGTTGCAACGGTATCTACTATAGGGTCTCTTTTCGCCATGCTACTTTATACCTGAACTTAATTCCCCATAAATCCATGAAGGTCGTAACTAGAAGAGAACATTAAAAGTTTCATCCCAAGTTATACAAGATTAGATTACCGGTCTAACTAAAACCTCCTGGAAATCATCTTCCTCCACAAGATTTTCATCTTCCCCTGTCCGCAGCTCCAATGAAATCACAGGGAGATTAGACGTCGGGTCTGGAGACTTTGAACTTGACGATGAGTCTGTGGAACCACTTGCTCGTCGAGCTTCTTCTGGGAAAGATAGTTTCTCCATGATCAATAGAGAATTCGACGTTTCCGCCTCTTTTATCTCAAACGTGGATTCATCCGTGCAGAGTACGGCAGACTCATTAGCATCCCCTCGAAAGACTAGTCTATAGGAATATTTTAATGAGAACGATCCCGTACAATAACATCTAATCTATGACATTTGATCTACTAAATAATAAGCCAATTCCCTCTCTCCATTCTCAATTCAACATGTATACTCAAGAATTGAAAGTGAAAGTAAACAGGGCCGGGCACAGGGGCGAATAACAGCATTCAGCAGTTTTTTCTCTGACCGCCCTCCTCAATATAAATGTAACTAATTAATTCTAATCCTTTCGAACTTGATTTCGGATTCATAATTTTTTAAACTCATCATAAATAGGAATCGACAATATCTTACCGATTTCCAACCCGAATCATCTCAACGAGTTCTTTGTTTAGCTCTACCAACCGGTACTCCGTCCCAGAGAAAGTTCCACTAAATGCGATTTCCTGCAATTGCCATTGGAAAATACTGGAATGAGAGTCGAGTCTTTGAGAGAGACAGAGCCCCGAGAGGAACTTGACTTGAGTGCGATTAGCTTTTTTTCAGTTATGTATTAATACTGAACTAGCTGGGAATAGCATGCTTGTCAATTTGGAACAACAAGCCAATTTGGTGAAAGCAAAGAACCTAAAACTGACAGCACCAGCAATTGCAAATTCAAAAAGGGTGTGTAGGTAAGAAATTACTTGTGCCACTGGCAGAAGGTCCTTCCGATCCAATTTTGCGGCACATAAAATGGCATTAATTTCCTCTACCGATCTACCACTGCCCAAGGTCAAGGACATTTCAGAACCTTTGATCTCTCTCTATACAAAGGTAAATTTAGCTTTTATTATTCTATTCCCAGAAAGCCGCGGCTTGCACGTTTATCCCAGCAGCATCAGGATTGACAATATAAGTTGTTTTAGTTTGAAACTGGAAATGAGTTTAAAAGGACAACCATTAATTCCAAACACTTTCCACACGACCTACTACTAATCCCATACAATTTAGTGACAACTCACAACTGTGAACTGTTAAAGTTGCAGATTTCTGAAGAAAAAGATTAAGGAACACACTCTACAGGAGTTCCATGAAGTAATGTGATATAACTTTATGAAACTCTTTGACAAAACAAAACTAACCTTTGAACTCGTTAATTTTTGAGTAATTTATTAAATGTTGAAAGTTGATATGGGTTTTACAACTGATTCTCACTACTACCGCCTTCACATTCCCTCCATATCACAAACTCGTTGCTCATACAAGTCCACCACCACCACCACCTCCTCCGAAACTCACGTTACCCCGCATTTGCCCATCAGACACTTACTTTACTTCAACGAGAATTTGGCTTTCGGTATTTCCACTATATTCCCAGTAGTTCATGCATGTCAAAAGGGTTAACGAAATGGAATAGTATAATGGACGAGATGATTCTTCAAAGCGACTTCCATCTGCATTTAGACTTGTGTTGAGCTTAGAAATTAGATTAGAAATTCCATTTTATAATTCATTAAAGCTCTGCCCCAGGTCTTTTGTCTTAGAGCCACTACTTTATAATAATCATCCTCCGAGTCCAGGATGACACAAACTATAGAACAGTTTTTGCTTTTTAAACCTCATGTGTGGATTTTAATTTATTCAACCGAGTTTACCCATCCGAGAAATCCCATGCCAAACACATCCTGCTGCTATATATTCTTCACATATACTAAATACAAATTCTTCAGGAGGATATATGTTTTCTTCACATAGAATTCTCGAGGAGCAAGTTTTGGAGATTATACAACGAATATGAGCATGAACTAATATGAAGAGGAGAAGAAGCTAGATATGAATGAATTGTAAAGTATCTTGAGCTTCTCGAAATGATCATCTCTGCCTTTCTCTCAGTTTATTACTATTCGTTGTTTGATGACAAAGATACCAAGCACCTTAACAAAATGGTCACGAATTCAAAAAAACGAATGATATCTTAGTCATAATGAAATGTAACGTTTATCAAAACTATGGCACTACGTGTCAAAGCGTCTCCCACCACATGTATTCAGTGATTCAGTCAGATGATTACCGAAACTTTCCCCACTCCCTACCTAAATCAAATTTTCATACAATATTGGACCAGATCCGTTGCCACAGACCGATAGATCGATACTAGATTTTTTTTTCTGTGGCTGATCGTGTTGAGCAGGGTTCGTGTCATCGAGAAATTGTGTATCAGTTTCACATTTTTAGAAACGACACGACAATATAATTTAAGATACAAATCTATGAGCTGCTTCTAAGGGGTTTCCTCAACTTTTTGACTCCTTCCAACGATCTTGAAAGTTTTCAAGAATACCCTCAAGAACAGAGAACTCAAACTAGCTCTCGTCAGTCTTGTTATGACTCTATACCTAGCCTTTATTCGACTAGAAAGTACTTAAATTTTCATTTTCTTAAGAGCCTTTAATTTTAATGTCAGCAGTCTCTCATGCTCATTCAATCACAGAGTACCAGGGTTTTATCAACTTCAGCCACGTCCCCGTGTCTTACGACCACCGGAAATAGTCATAATTGCTCAAATTAAGGGGTAAATGGACTTGAAGTTTCACTGGAGAGAAAGAGAGATGTTTTACTTTATGTTTTCTAGGAGCAATTATTTGTCTTTAGTCTCAAGTCTCAAGAGTATAATTGGACGGACGCTATTTGTCGTGTTTTGTAATAAATAAATAAATGTTTAAAACTGCTTATTGAGAAAATTAAAAACCCCGTGTGGGGCTGCATAAATAAGTGTTCCAATAAAAAATCCCAAAATTGCAAATTTTGTATTAAAGTAATTAAACATTGCTCGTGTGTTTTATTCGCAAACACGCTATAAAAATCCTATCAAAATATACTATTGTTATTAGTGGTAATTTTGGATACATTCCAAAGCTACTTTATATATATGCCCAAGTTGGGGACTAGTTTTCCTCCAATTTTCCACTAAACTTATTTTTTGTGTTACTGAACCGCAAAAACGAAACAGAGGTTTCAAAATAAATATCCCCACCAAACGTATAATAGAATAATAAAATAAATGGCAAAATAAATATTTCAGGTATTACAAAATCTGAAGAACAAACCATAGTTCTGACTTAACAATTGTAGTCTCATTATCTGTAATTCACAACTACTAGCACAGAGTACATTGTTCAACTCGTACATACAGGATCCTCGAAAAAATACTTTAAAAAATCAAGAACATCTCTCAGATGCTCAAAATAGCAGAATTTCAATCGCTAATTGCGCTAGTATTAGTAATAGCAAGATCCCAGGAGAGCCAATCCTTAGTTACCCATGGATTTATCGAAACAAAGGATTTCGACTTGGAGATACCAATATCTAAGACTCTGCTGCCATTCACATGTGGACTTATTATTTTCCAGCAAGAGGCATTAGAATTTAAGCCTCTTAAAAGGCCTGCGTATATCTATAAAGTTTCAGAAGCAATTGACTTTGGAAACTTGAAGCTAACATCTGAATGTAACATAGTTGTTATTATAGGACTCGGGAGCGTGGAACGTCTTAAAAACTTGGAAACTTTTGTGGGGCAAAATTTCTGGCGAGTGAACTTAGTCCTTGTATTTCCCATGAGAGTTTTCAAACAAGAAGACCTCAAATCACTTCCATGGACAATGATCTGGTATAAACATCTCATGTTACTAGATTCTACAGGGAAAGTTGTTGGGGAGCTCAAAACCGGCATTTGTTTGTACGAAGACCCAACTTGCTTGCTGAGAGGGCTACCGCTTAAAGTTGGATTCACAAACGTAAGAAGAATTATGATTATTTCAGATAAGTCGTTAAGTTGGCTCAATCAGTGGGCTGTGTCTTAGGACAAACTCTTTGTTAGCAGGTGGCTCCGTACCTAATTGTCAAGAATTGGTCATATTATGATGATAAAGATGAACAGTATCCAACAATAGAAATGAATGACTCCTGTGCTAATGATCCGAACTTTGACACGATTTATGGAATAGAAGGACAACTTTTACGATATTTAGCTACAGAATACCAAATGAAGCTCACCTTGATTGCACCCTCTGATATGATTTATGGAATAAAGAACGGACCGGGTAATTGGACTGGAAAATTTGGATTATTGAATCGCGGAGAAGTTGGTTTAATCGTTGGTATGATTCCTGGCAACTATAAGCGACTTGAAGTAGGCAACTACTTAGCTCCTCTATTCAATTCCAAGTTCATTTTGATCTCGCGGAACCCACCTCTTCAAATAAGTTGGACTGCCCCCCTGCGTCCTTTTCCGTCTATTATTTGGGCTTTGGTTATTGGAAGCTTAATTTTTTTTGTATTCCAAGTATGGTGGATAACGAATGTTTACAGAAAAGTAACCCACCTACCACAAAGCCGGAATTCAAATAGCGTAGGAATTCTCTCTCAGGTAAACGAATATTTTGAGTATTTTAAATCAAATTAATAAACTTTATAACTCAATAATCGTGCATTTTCTCAAGCTTGTAAAACTTCTCCTGGACCAACCTATTCTAAATATTCCTGTAGGGCCTGCGGCAATAGCTGTGTCAAGCTGGATGTTGTTTGTGCTCATTCTACAGAGCGTATACAGTTCGAATCTCACGGCCCGTTTGAGGTAGCTGAATTAATCAAATTATATATTAAATACTCCATGCGTTAACGTAATATTAACCATTATATTTTGATATATGATAACATAGTGTTCCAGAAAAGGTTCGACAAATACAGACAATGGAAGATGTATGGGAATTGAAGAGAACCGTTCTTCTATACAAACAAGGTACGGTGGAATTGTACATGAATTTGTCGACAGATCCGTTCGTTCAGCGTGTATATAAGAGTAAGATGCGTTATACAAGTGATATAAGTAACTACAGCGTTGCTGTGCATGATGACTACCAAATGGTATCTACAATGGAAGAAGGATTTTTTAAGTACGTACTTGTATTATAATTGTTTTGACGATGGATCGTTTGATCAAACAAAAACATTTCAACGATTGTCTGTACAAACCAATTAGGTCAGCTCTAGAGAAAATTGGGCGGAGGTCATCAGACTACCATTACTCTAGAGAGCCTTTGATTAACGTTTTCTGTGCATGGTTGATTTCAAAAGATTTATGGATTGGTCCATCTATATCCACGGCCATTTTAAGAGCTGATGAATCTGGACTGTTGAGAAAGTGGATCACGGATCGCTTGGTATTAATGTTGAATAATAATTGCAAATATGTACTAGACTTGGTAAGTAACAGGTTGGATGAAAATTGTAAATTTGTACAGAAACCTGAGGGAGTTGGAAATGTTACAGCATGTGAAGCAGATGACTGTTTACATTTGAATTCACTTTCAATCACTTCGGATCAGAATGGGGCGGTTTTGGTACTCAGCCATTTGAAAGGAATTTTTATGGTGTGGTTTCTTGGAATTTTCTTATCCTTCATAGTATTTTTGATGGAATTTATTGTAGATAGGATTTCAAATCCTAACTTTATTATTCATTATTTGGAATGAGATTGGAATACCATTAACAATAAAGAATACTATAATATAATATTATACGTCATCGTTTGAATTGCATCTATGCGTATAAGTTTATCTCATTATAAAATGAATAAAACAAAGCAGACCCATACATCCTATTGTAATCGTAGTAATATGTTAACGATTTAAAAACATTAAATTAAAAAACAATTAAAAACAGTAATTATATTTCATAACAAGTTTAAAGTTTAAATAGCTCATTTGCATCTGAATTTTTTTTACAGGTCTTGTAACCTGATTTTTATCGAAATAATATTAAAAAACGGATATTAAAATCTGAAATTATGTTCAGGGTCAAAGTTATAGATGACAACTATGTTTAAAGTTGTTTTTGAAATAAATTATGGTAAACATGTCATACGCATAGCCATTTCGCTAAATCAATCATAAAAAATATGAATATCTAGACACATTTTCCGCAAAGCTGCTCATAAATAAACATTAACCTTAAAAGAGTCTCATGTTGATTTTACATGCAAAACCAAAAAGTCATACAAATTCTCTCGAGACGCGTGCGGGTGACGAATTCCAGTTAAAAAGGGGTTATACATCTCATCTGCAGCTATATTGAAGAGCAAACTAATAAAAGCAAAAAACAGAAATGTGAGTGAAAAAATATCGAGTCTTCCAAAATGCTTGGAGTTGTAATTAAAACATAATAAAATATCAAAAAAAGGCTCATAATAAATTCGATCAAATAAGCTCGTTTGGAAAGTTTTGCGACATTTTATTCAGTAGTGAAGTCATTTCTATTCCATTGCCGTAGGGAAATGAAAAGAGGCTTTGTCCGAAGTTGATATTGATACGTAAACCTAATGCTGCTGTGCATTTGAGATTATTTTTATGAAATCAGAGCATCACTTTTGTCAGTATTCTTACACAGAAAGAGAGTACAGAAAGTCCAGAACTGTAGGGTAGTCCCGTATATATTTGCCAACGACAATCCTCCCTTCGATTTTTTGCCCCTCTTTCGCTCCCCATTCTTCAGAACAAAATCCAACCACCCTGCCATACATTTGTTCCTTCACAATACAATAGTCACGGTTCGAATTCGGCAGTGACTACGATGCTCAGTGAGCTAGCATCATTCAGACTTTTCAGATCCTATTCATTCTTCCAGCCCTCTACGTTTACTTTATATTGAGCGTCGAACATTTGATTCAATATCAAAAGCCGGGTTACTAGAATCTACCAAAATTCGGTTCCGTAAAATTTTCGGATTCATCCCCGAGTTCTCATCCCTTCGACTATATCTTCATGGAAGTTTACCAAAGTCTTTCAGGCGACGAGTATATTGTCTAAGTTATAGAATATAGTAGAAGAACATATATTTACAAGTTTACAAGAGGCTGTAGAATAGAATCTCTATTGAGTATAGCAAGATATGGTTTCTAAACCGGGATGCATGTGTGCAGTGGTAGCAAGTAAAATCTAACCCCTCAGCACCCGGGCATCCTCTTGCAATTGACAGTGGTTAGTTCCTGTTTATGTACTTTGTATCTATTGCATGAGAATAGAAAGTGCATCCACTTGTTCTCATTGTCCTTCCAGTATAATGTAAGCTGTCGAGAAGAAAGATTCAATGGGGAGTGAATACATAAAACAGTCAGCAGTGTTTCAGCGATAATATATGGAATACAACTTCTAATCTACATTTATTACTCGTGAATTAAACCCTAACATTTAAAGTTTACATAAATACTTAAGCCAGTTAATCTTCTCATCTCTAGACTGAGATACTTTTAATATTTTTAATATTAGCCTTTCCTTCCTATATTTTCATTAAAAGTGTAAAAATATCAACAACAGAAAGTGTCAGAAAGTGTTTGGAGATTTTAATACAATACTTCCAAATTGATTAATACATTCATGTCTAGCCAAGCTGCTTCAGCAGTTTTCCAATCTCAAAAGAAAATTCATCCACCAAATGGCATTTATATTGTATTTTATATTAATTTCAAACATTTCAACATCTAGCCTTTAATATAAATATGAGTCCAAACAGCTCGCTTCTGATTTGAACAAAGACAGTTTAATTGATGAATTTCAAAATTACTAGGACAACAGCTACTTTGCAGACGGTTGATCATGCATTTGTTCTGCAACTCAAGCCGTCAATAATAAATTGTAGTTTGTAAGGGGAAGGAGAAAGTTATTTTCTCGGTGTCAATTATTGATTTCTTTGGGGATGAGAATGTATGAGATATCCGTGTGTAACATCAGGACTAGATAAGACGAGTGGGAGGTGAAATTACGAATTCCTTGACTCGTATCCCATCGGACAACACCCGCCAATTGAAATTTGGTGAAAGTAACCTTTGAGAAACCTTTCAATTTGAGAAGCTATACGGATTCAGCAAAAAAAGTCTCACCTACTTTCTACTTACACAGGAGAAAAAATAATACACTTAGATATAAAACCGGTTCGAGTCAAATAACGTTAGAATTCTGAGATCTTTTAAGTAATTTCCTATCCTTGTATACTTGTGAAGTAGATGGACGTAAAAGAAACTCGGCTGTTCTATGATTCTTAATACAATGGTATCATTTGTAGGGAGTAAACAACTGGACTTAAGTTCCATCTTGTTTAAACAGAGTGCAGATTCAGCGATTGTGTAAGTGCTGAGTGTCGTAGACACCTTTTCTGTGGAATTTTCTGCTGAAAATAATGCTTCTTCATTGTGATGGTATTTGGAGCTTTCCTATGGATTCTGATCTCGTTTATCCCACTCCAAACAAGTCCTGAGTTTGGTAAGTTAAGTTACTGTGTCGTATGTATACTGGTCACTCACTGGTTGAGAGCGATAAGCATGTCAAAGCATATACTTTCAAAGGATTCTTATGTTTCCATGATGGATTACGTAACCTCAACCACAGAATATGAAATACATTTTCAGTATTTTTTTCAGACAGCCTTCAACAACACCTTAAAAATAGAGCTTGCTTCGCATTTATAAAAGGACCTATCTTTCGTTACTTGTATGAGAAATACTCGAAAAACCTATCCTTGTAATACCTTAATATCCATCGTTATTCTGTGCAGAATAATGCCGATTGTCACAAGTGTCAATTGTATACTTTGAATAGATCATGCTCCAAGCAAATACTAAATTGCTAAGGGCCAATTCTCATTCCTACCTTGCTTCTTGCTTATACGACTTTTGGCTGGCGTTGGGTAGTTTAATCCTGTTCAAAGGAGAAAATAAGTTCTTGTATCTGTAGTGCTCAGTCCCGGTTATGTCAAAACTTCTTGACCAGTAAATTATCGATTTTGAGTCAAGGTGTTTTTGCAGCTTTTGTCTTATTAAAAAAAATTTGAAATCTAAATGGCAGAATGTAACATTAAATGGATAAAAATTCTCTGTATAAGAAACATTTCGAACAAGATTTTCAGATTTAAAATTATGCGATTGATAGATTTGCACCAAATATTTATTTTTTCAATGCTTAATGTCAGTTATCTTTTACGATAAGTCCTTTTAGTTTTCCCAATAGTTTCTCATTACTTTATTGTTTTTTGAAATCTATGCAATAAGCTAACTTAAATATTTTGGTTAAATCTATTGATTGATTAAAAAAACATCCCTTTTCAATTATATTTGTCGAGTTTTTCTGGTTGAATTTGTAAAACTTTTGCAAAGCAATAATAAGAATGGTTGCTTTATTTTTTAGATGAACTGAGAGTTTTTGACAGAGGTTAAAGTTTTATTTATTATTTATTCAATAATATAAAATGATGCAATGATGCTCATAGTAAACGATCATTGTGGTAGCTTGCAAAAAAAAGTAAGTATGGTAAGTACTTGCATTTCATGTATCTGCAGGATATTAGATAGATTTTTGAAGCATGAATAAAAATCAAATAGTTCAAAACTCGAAGTTTTATTCAAACCTGAGCATGAAATTTGTCGTATTTAAATTTCGGCTTGCGAGTCGTGCGACTGTGAGAAGGAATACAAATCCTAGATTTCAAGTACCTCATTACCTAACTGAAGAGTGGAGGGTTGGAGAGTCACTTATTGAGTTTTTGAGATTGAATAGTTTCAGTCGTCCATATAGTACATTGAATGATGCAAAATTATTTTCCGTATGAAAGTCAGTATTTAGTGTCCTAACAAAATACGACAGGTTGAAGTTACTTGAAATATTTTGTAAAATTTTGTCGCTCCTGAATTTTAATGAGCTTACGAATATTGTGCTTCATAGCCTATCAATTTAAAAACCAAATCAAAATGGATCATTTTAATACACACGTCAATCTGTCACTTGCAGAAAAAAACTAAAAAAAATAATATGGTTTAAATATAAAATTTTCAGTAGTTCGTGAAATTCGAGCATGCTGCCACCATCACATTTCACTTAACTGTGTTGAAAAACACTCGAAAATCGCTATCATTCAGGCCCGGTATATCGCCCAAGAGGATCAAGATTCTATTCACACGGTAGCAGCTTCAACAGTTATTGATTCCAGTATTCCATCATATACTCAAAATTCTCAACATCGCCACTACCCATTCATTTCCTCTCAAAAAAGTGTTTCGTAAGTTACTTACCGTATGTTTTCAAAAGGAGTGGGTTCCAGTGTACTCTTTGGTAGACAAAAGCCCACTTGAGTACAGCGTTTTATAATAATGACCTCTCCATTAATGAATGATACTGGAGTTCCTCTTACAGGCTTATTACCGTCCATAAAATATTTGAATGGGAATTTTCATTTTAGTTAATTTTATGCATTCTAGTTTATGGGACCTAGACATCAAATTTGCTCATGACCTCTTCAAGGAAAGCTTGAAACCGCCTTTCCATGTGAATACTTTACCAGAGTGGCATCCAGATCATAGTTCTCACATTGAAACGAGGCGTGGGTTTATGTACCCTAAAGTGACTTTACCACCAAAATTTCCCTTTGGAGTGAACTTCAGCTCAGAGAAAGTCATTGAAATGCCTCTTTACGCAATGACGTTTATGGATAAGGACACGGTTTGGAGACAGCCTTTGTTTCCCATCGTTCAGACTGACAGTATTGAGGTCAGATCTTTGCATTCTCATGGTTCCTCCGTAGACTTGTCTGATACGATGTGCTTGTCCTATCAAACTTTGATGAGGGCTTCACATCCGGCCTCGTCCGAAATTCCTTTTCCTGACACATTTACTGAGAAAACTCGGAGACCCAAATGGCAATTTAAGGATCTTCGTCCTTACTTCAATAAAAGGTAAGCCCATTTGAATTTTTATTGAGATTTTGGAAGAAGGTTAGACCTTTGGAATTGGTTCGCGGTTTATCTTTTGGGTTTTGGAAGATAAATTGTTTTCAGAATTTTGGTTTTTATAACCACTATGTGAGGTTGTTTCATGTAATTAGGAATGAATTCACTAGGTTCTAAAAACTGTAGCATTAATGCATTTTTGCTGATGTGGTATTATCATTTGTTTTGTCTCTATACATCATCTGCATAAAAATAAAATGTAGTTTGAAAGTGATACGTGAAAACTTTTATAGTCTATCACAAATAGTTCATAAGAGGTACAGAGGACATTCGCCGAAACCTTTCTAAAGACATAATACGCACGAACGAAATATATTGACATTTCTGTAGTTTTAAAGGCTAAAAATCAATTAAATCTACTTTTGCAGTGTGGAGACATTTATCCAGCTAATAGCTTTCGGACGAGGCACTACTAAGAATAAATTAATTTTTCGGCGCCGTTTTCTGAATCTACTTGAAGCGTAGTTATCATGTAATTAAGTTAGTATGTTTTGAAAGATAACATAAGACTCTTTCAAAACCCTGGCATTTCGATCATTTATTAGATCAACGTGGATTTTATGGACTTTTTATTTCAGTCAAATCTTTTATCTAGTCAATACAACTCCAAACAGTTATCATACAAATATTTCTAGGGAAATATTTACTTTTGACGTTTTTAGAGGGAATCCCATTGCTTTTTTTTTGTCTTCTACTTGTTTTTCTAAACGAAGAAAATAATTTTCTTTCCTATTCTGGAACGAATGATTCGATTCCCTGGCTCCAATGTTTATTTGTGGGGATTGAACTTTTCCCATTTCAAAGTCTACTACCTTCTTGAAAAGCATTAATGAGTTGTTAAGCTTCCAGATTGAATTGCCCGAATACTATTTTTAATTCCTATTCACCTGATTTTGTCAATTGTAAGCTTTAAGTTTAACTGTGATTTTATTTTCAAAACTTAAGTTCGATAGCTTAATTTTTCAATATTTAGGAGAACACTCACAATACAGACAACAGAACACTTTCAGTGTACACATAGACAACTATCTACACTCTATTTTTTTTAAATACTTTTTAAGAAGATCCAGAACTTCCTGTGAGGTTATAATGATATACATGTATATAGATATATACATACCTCTGTACAATTTTTTAAACCTCATTTCCACTACATAAAAATTTCGCACAAGATCCAAAAAAAACGTATTCTACAAATTATAAAACAAGCTGCGAATTTAGTTGATGGACGAACATAAAATGCAAAAGTGATCTTATAAGCACCACACGAATGACGAATGCTTCCCGCAAAAACATTATGTGTAACCCGAAACGCTCAACTTAAACATGTACGTGCCGGGTGTATATAAATAGTGAACTTATGTCGCAAAGTCCATTTTGAATTCTAAGCATCCGGCTGTTCTAAAAGAGGGGGAAAAGTCGGTGACAGAAACCACCAGTGACTCGATTGTCATTGTATGACTTTATGATAATGTTCCATGGCAGTCGGCAGTATGCTGCCATTTGTATGCGTCTGAATAAGTGTCAGAAGCGAGGAATTATGACAGCAATAATATCTGTATCGATTGTAGAAATAAAAAATTCACCCCACCGAAAAATTTCATGTTCAGAATTATTTAGATGTGATATGATACGGGTACATTACATTATTAAGGGTATGATGCTGTATTTTTCAGCCAAATAATTCGATAACCATGAAAATATGAAGGATATTTCAAGAGAGGTTCTATTTGGAGTCAACCAATTCCAATAATATTATTCAGCCCGCATTTTCTCGTCCATAAGCTCAGAAATTTTCCTCGATACCTTTTGTATGGCTGGGACAAATTATTATCCACTTTTATTACGCTGGAAAGAAAGTTTGGGGAAAGTTAGGAGCACTCAATGTTTTATGCTCGAGGCAGGCTTATAACAGACTCTGAATCTCCTCTCCCTTCATTACGATAGGGTTTTTTTCAATCTTTTCAATTACTGTACAACAAAGGTTTTCCCATAAGACAGCAATTGACATTTTGTCTCTTTGTCAGTTTTGTGCAGGGTGTTTTCCATTAGTTGCTTTCTGTAGAGGGAGAAATCGGGATTTTTCCCAATTGTCTAGTTGAATGAATGAATATAATGGTAGCATTTACAGTTTGGAATCATAAGCTTTTTCCTGTAGCTTTAGATTTTTCAACTACCTTCTTTTGTCTTATATAAACAGGAGTAAGTAACGTATAATATATCGGGCTACGTAACGTAACGTATATATATCGGGCTACGTAACGTAACGTATATATAACTTGCATATGTAACTTTAAACAGCTTTCCTCAACATTTCAAGATTAATTCAAAACTTTATCCGGGTGAGGGCCAACTTTTGATTTTAATGTCAAGGATTAGTGCGTCTTTCAAGATATTAAATCATTCAATTTAATATTCGCAAGAAAGCAGGAGTAGAGCTTCTGTGAGAACGAATTTTACATAGATTAAGGGCTCCAAGAGTTTCCCTTGATTTCCATTGAGTTCCATTCAGGCAAGGAAAAGATTGCTTATTCATGTGAATTTTAAACATATTAAGATACAGCAGAATTCCAAAGTCCCTTAATATTTAATCCGATAGCTTTACTCCTTAAGATTTATGTTTCTTGAATTCAATGTACACTAAAATCAGATACATCGCATAGGAGAATGTGTATATAAGCCTGTAAAGCATTTCCATTAACAAATTAATTAAACCTCAAATGAGCAGATATATCCCAGTCTAGTCATTCAGTAAAATAAAAGCTATCTCCCGATTTGTTTTAAAGCAGCTCTTAACAGAATGAATATAATGGTGGTTCGTTTCTATAAAACACAAAACTAAATGGATGGTTAATACCACAATAGGAAGCGGAGGGGGTGGTTACCTTACCCACACGGGGGCAGCTATGTAATGAAGAAATGTAATGTGTGGAACTGCGGATAAGCCTGACAATTATTATTTTGTTTCATCATACCAGATCGATATGTCAAGCCTTATTATTTGCTTGTTCTCTAGTCTTCGTTCCACACTTTTAGATAAACATGAATGTAAAATCTGTATAGTAATAAGTATTTAAGTATTTGCAATTTGCATCCATATTTTCAGGCTTATAAAAATCCAGAAATAACAGAGATAACAATTATTTGGGATAACTCTGTAAATTATCCCATAGTATTTGGTTCAGTTAATTTTGAAATAATATTGTCACATACTTTTGTATCAAATGTTGCAAACTCCGATATCATTTGAAACATTTATGAGGGGTTTAAAAAAACGATAATTAAATTAGTTTCAAGCTGATCCTATGCGTATAAATTTCAAGATACGTGACGTAATATTCTCTTCACAGAGTGAACTTTGAGTGAGCATAATAAAAATTTGACTCCTTTTATGAATTTTCAGATGCAGTGGAAAGTCTAAGTGTGAGGTCTACCTCCTTCGAAATAAGGAAAGGGATCAAGACTTAACGCAATTTTGTGAGCTGATGCCCCGAGGAAGAATTGTAGTGCAATACCTCTGCTATAACACTTCTCTAGGTAAGTCCTTTCTAATCTGGTACATAGAATATCGTATTTTATTATAGCTTAACAAAAAGTTATTTCAAGGATTTGGTTTTGAGGATTCTCTCATCCCTTCTCATAATAATTCCTATTCCACGAAGAGTCCTTGCTTTGAAATATTTAGTAAAATCGTAAAATTAAGCTACTTTTCAACTTGTATGCATACATTATGAGGGGTTTCGTGATCATTACTCTTGAGCTCTACTTTTCAGCTTACAACAGTTACAACTTTACTCATTTCGCTATAAGTCCTGTCACGTAAGGGGACTGTCTATACAGAAGTTCCATTTTAGTCAAAGTTAACGACTTCTTCTAAACAGAGATTTAAAGTTTTTTCAGTTCAAAAAGCAAAAGTACCCCATGCTATCAACAACAACAATAGCAATGAAAGGAAGAATACACTTTAGAAAAGTGTAAAGTTTCAGAATCTTTTCAAATTACATTATTGAAAATTTCTGTTCCAGGAACTGAAATAACATTTCTTTCTTTTATAATTACGTCAAAAGACCGACAGTTGACAGGCATTAAATAAGTTTCATAATTTGAGTTCAAGTCTAGTCTTTTTTTTAAGGAAAATTGTAATCGTCTGATCATATTTGGTTTATTAACTTTACAATAACCAGTTTTGACGTGTTGCCAGAAGCTTTTTTTTAGCCACTGCATCTTTTTACTGTTTGCTTTAGTGCAAGTAAAAATAAGATTATTTTGTCTGAAACCTTTCACTGAATAAATGCATTGCATCAAACAGTCCTTTTTTGCATATTGTATTTGTATAGCTTGAAATATAAATACCTTTAGAACATTCAAGCGAAATGGATTTAAGGAGAGTGAAACATTGTAGTAACATCAAAAGTGACAATTTTCCTCCCTCACTTCCTTGAGTTTAATAACTTAGGTGCTAGCTTTGAATTTTGGGATTACGCGGATGAAAACGTAAAGAATTGCGAAAGAAATATGTTGAGCAATAAGTTCAAATGAGAATAGGAAGTGAAATGTTGGTAAAAGTCGATAAAAACTTCCATTTATTAAATGTGTTTGCGGTATGTACTAAGGAAGACATATTTTAAAGAAGCGTCGTTCTCTGGGGATCCTCTCTCTCTTGGTTGACACTCTAAACGGGTTTTTGTGCATGGTCTTTTATAGTTTGGCAGAGAATGTTCACTAAATTTGTCTCTCTTCTTGTTCATTCTCTTTGAATCCCGTCTAACCGGAGAGGAAACTGTGGATGTGGGCTTCATTCATTATTATCCATTCCATTTAAATCTTGTCCACAGTCCTATAGGCGTATGAGCACTAAGGAGAAAGAAGCCCTAGATATATGCAATGCATTTCAAGTATCGAGATGGGATCTTACTTCTTTTCCTCCTATCCTCTAATTTTCATCTAGCTAATGGTACCTACATCTGTCATCCGTCGGAAGTTTGTGTGACACTCACGACTTAGGAGTCCCTCCTGACCCATATATTTTGAGTTTGTCTGCCCCCTCATGTTTACCATGAGCTTGGGATAAGTCAAACTTAAGCTGTCACTATATATTTTGTATGAATAAAATTAGGGCCTTGAAAGGAAGATTTAAGCTCTGACCTATGTTTAATTATTCCGGAAACATTTATGTGCGTACATACTTTCTTGAGTGCTCAAAGTGCTCATTTAAAAATTATATGTGCAGTTGCTTTTTATGCATGCTGCTTTTGTGCTAAAAAATGTTTGGTCTTGCATGTACTAACATTTATTGTTATATTTTAAGACCAAAACCTCTGAACATTAAATGAGCATAAATAAAAGATTCAGTTTTATCATTCGAGTCGAATCATACAAAGCATATTCATTCAAACTGAGCCCAAATTAAGTTACAAATGATAAAACTGAATATTTTATTCAAGCTTTCACTACAGTCAAATTCTCTCATGCCTCAGCATAAACTATTTGTAATGAAGCTAAGCTCATATTACTGGGCTAAAGTAACATTCGATTCAAAACAGAATTATATCCTACTCTGTCTCAGATTTAGAATTAATTAACATAAAATTAAAATAATTTATACTGAATTCGAAACAGAATTTATCCGTAGTCTGTAATCGGATTACCAAATGAAAAATAACATGCGACGACTCCATAATTGGTAAAATACCAAACTCATCTGTTTGCATGCAACTGTACATGTCATACAATGACCTAAATGCAATTAACTACTTAGAATGTACCGAATTAACCCTCGCCTCGTGACCTATCTCTTGAAATATCGTAGTAATTTAATCAAGTTCAAGGAAGATTAGTTTTGTTGAACCACCAAGTGCTTGAAGTTTAATACAGTATTTTTCGGATGAATGAATGACCACCAAGTGTGCGTATACAGCTGATAATATTATTGCTTGGCTTGGTGACTGGTAAATAATATCGGGAAGTTGACACAATTTTCATTATGTTTTGATGTTCCGTTCGTTGTCTGAGAATTATCACTGAGCCTAAGAACTTTCACTCAAATATTAAAGAAATTTCTCGACATTAATGCTTCATAATATAAATATATAGTAGATTACTTAAATCTGACAGCTTCTATGTTGAGTTATGTAATTTTGGCTATGTAGATTATGTTGATAAATAATTTATTTTTGATGATAAAAATACTTATTATGTACCCATTAAACTAGATTGGTTTATCGTTTTTATTTAAAATCAATATATCAACACATATTTTACTTCCTCAATTCAAAACTTTTATATTTGTTTGTTAAGTCTGTTTAGATGAGTAGCATATGTTGTTAAGTTCGCCAGCCATGCATTTTTGGCTATACAAGTAAATTACATCGTAAAATTATCGAGATAATTTCATCCAGGGTTTTATCCTACTTGTGAGAAAAGTACGAAAACGAGCCTGTAAATTTAACATCCAAAAGTGGAGATACTCGGGCGGTTTTTCATGATTGCATAAACTCTGTAGTTTTAATAGTCTTCAACACGAACACCCTGTATAAAAATCTATAATATAATAAGAATTTGAAATCCAAAGGGTCGCTGTGCTACTTCTATCCTGTGACTCTGGAAGACGTCGAGGAAAGCCATTTGTGAAAGTTTATGGTCTGTATTATAGCAGCTGAATATAAAATGGCAAGGGGGCCGCATGTGATTAGAATGATAGGCAAGCCCATGATAATGGGAGATGGACCATGTAATCTTATATAACATGTGCACCCAAAAGGGACGACGGAGCACACATGTTGGCCCATATTAATAATTCAGCTTTCCTAATTTTCATTGGTGGTCTGGCGATAAAATCTAACGCAAACGAAGTACAAGTATGAATCAGTAGATCAATTTATATATTTTTTTCTATCTATGCGAGGCATGATGCATGAATATACATTTTATAAACTTATATCTCCACTATATAGCACAACAGAACGGATTAGTAGCTTTCCGCAAGGGTCTATAGTAAAGATTTACTAACACTCAGTGCCCCTAGCCACTAGAATTTCTCCTAAAAATAAGTACCATAGTCTCAAACTTTGAAGATTTAATTTGTCTCCACTGGAGGAGTTCAATTGGATGAGATAAATTGTAACTCTGAAATGGGTCTAACAATTATTTAAATTTGAACAGACATACCAACTTTAGTTAAGATTTGAGCGATTATTTTTATTTGTATCTGGTAACATGGCCGTCTTAATCTGCTTTGAGTCACGGGTTATATCTCAATGGTATACTATCTTTAAAATCGATCAAAATAATTAACAGTGGGAAGTCCTCATAGAATCACTCAAAGGTGTCATAAAAGTGTATATTTGGAATAGCCAGGAGGGGTTTGGCTGTCCTAAATGGTTGATCGTAGATTAACAATAGATTAGTCGAATGTAATCATAACAAATAGTTGAGGGGTTGAAGAGCAAACCTCCAAATTAAAAAATATCGACCATGCTTGGTAATTATGGGCTTTGCATCGCCAACTTTATTCCCCCAGTCAATTTATTTAATATGTTCTAAATTATATAGTTCCTAGATTCTAAAAGATAACAGACTAATATCCTGCTTTCACTTGATGTCATTTTCTACTTCCGAATCAAAATAATTGTGTTTGATACTCTTTTGGATATCTTCCAACATTGTATAAAATTAGCATAAAATACTTTGATTATCAGCTTAATCTATTGTTATTGTTACTATAAATGAAGACGTTGGGTAGAATTCCCATAGGTTTGCCAGTGGCTTATCATCCTTCGTGTTAAGAAATCTGATGGAATTGTGGCAGAGGCTTTTGAACAAGCATATACAAAAGTCTGCTGTATTTTGGTAGCAAAATGGGCTCGGATTTTTGTGTTTGTCAAACTAGAAACCTCATTATTTTTTTCTTTACGAAAAATGTGAACTGGGATAACGAAGGGCAAACACATATTGATTTATGAAAGAAAAAACAACAGTTGTTCAAGTTTCGATGAACATGTGCTTTCAGTCACTTCAGATCCATGATTGTATTTACATTTAATATATCTGACCATTCTGACCAAATACAAAAATTTTCCAATGTGCTACGCACCAATAATAAAATGGTTCTGCTCGGACTAACTGATGAGGACACACAAATCTTCTATTTAATTGATTAAAAGTATTATTAGTTCATTTGTCTTATGAATCAAATCACAAAGGTGCATTTAATATTTTAAAAATACAAAAGAGGACTTATGAATACGATTATTATTCCGAGATAAAATAATAGCCAGGGAGAGCCAGCCAACAAATTGTAATTATTTTGGAAGTAGTAATCGTTGGGTCATAGTTTGACAAATGAAATACAGACTCCCACCCCATTACCAATAAAATTCATTACTCCGTTTTTTTAGCAGCAATACTAGTAAATACAAAGTTCTACTTGCTTGTCAGTTCGCATTAATTATTTACTTTTTGTGAGTGTAAGGGATGAACATGGTGGATAATTTTTCACGTTCTGTCGTTCAGCTGAATGAAATGAATGTTTGGGTGTTTCGTCATTGTTAACCCACAGGAAGGGGGAAGTTTAGTGAATGAACATCTGCGAGCCACAACAGAATATTCTGCGCTTGTGAGCAGCACGGGGAGACAGCTAGACACATGAGCTCAAAGCCAGACAAAACTACCTTTCATGCTATTCTGGCATATTTGATTTGGACTGCATTAGGAATCAACTCTATGCACCAATGACATGAAGGGCACAATACTGCTGAATGAATACGCAGTCAAAATAATTAATTCAATTCTCTTCAACCTTTACTATATTCAAAATGTCATTCATCGCTTCAAAATTAGGATCATGTGCTTCGATCTAATATCATGTAGATAGGACTGATAAGAGATCATTTTAAAATATAAGCTATTTTTACTTCCCACACGAATGATATATTTAATGTATAACATAGTGCATATCGCACATTCAAATCTCTGCATTTTTTTCTGAATGGAAGACGATTGAAATATGTTTTTCTGTGTCTGACAATAAGATCATTATTCCTTGGGAAAGTCCTTTCACTTTTTTTTTTACAAGCTATTTGCTTGTGTATAAACCTTATATTCTGTATTAGGCTATAGGATGCACATGTTTGGTTTCATTTTTTTCTTAGTAACTGACTCTAGTAGAAGGTAGAATATAACTTAATTTTAAAGCTATAAATCCTTTTATGCATGTAAGTTTATTCTCAAAAGCATTACTGACTTTTAATAGATGCACAATATTTTTATCCAAAATACTCCTGCATCGAAAAGCTACTTAGGAACTGAACTAATTTTGCTTTTAAAATGCCTTCAGCTGCTCTGAATTATCAATCGTGTTTTACCGTTCACTTTTCAAATGTATCAATTTTGATTGGATTATAATAATTTAATTTTGTTCAAAGCTCGTACATAAAGCAATCTAAATAATTTATGCTCCCCAAAAAGTTTTTAACTAAGAAATTATTGTTTACAAAGTACTAATAACTCTTGCAGAACCTTAAAATGACCTTCCTTGAAACTTCATACTTTCACCTTTTATCTTTAGATTGAAAATGACTTGAATATATATAACAATCTAGATTTTGTTTTAATTCCCATTTCAGTGCCATGTAATATAATTTAAGAATGTAAACTGTGGTGTTCTTTCATGGTTACATCCTTGGGTTTTAGCTTATCTTTAGTGTTAGTAACTCAAGCATCAATCCACCTCATTTTCTGAGTATCGTTGTTTGCGTGGGTACGCAGAAATTACATTACTCAGTACTCGGTAATAAAATCAAGTAACATATGCGCCCTCCCTTGTCTTAAACTTACTTGAAGAAAATCAATTTAACAAAAGAAGTGTCTAAACAAGCCAAAGCAATGACCCTTTAATGTAACCCACGTGAGATTAAATAGATTTCAAATCTTGAAAAATACTGAAATAGGGTTTATAACATTAACACTAACCCCACTATTTATTTGTCCTATTTCCAGACGAAGCCCATTCTAAGTGCAATGTGGATGTAACACCTGCCAGTGAAGGCTTTCTCATGAATCCTGGCTACCCGGACTTGTATCATGGAGATCAACCATGCCAATGGAGACTACACGTGCCTCAACAAAAGATTCTCCTGGTGTTCTTTGACATTTCACTTCGTGGTAAGTCGCTCCATTCGGTGTTGGGTTTCAGCTACCCAGCCTTTAATGATTTATATTCTTACTATGAAGATCGCTCAAATGATCCAGAGTTACGAGTAATACACATGCAGTCACAATCAGTCCACAATAGTATTTTAATTAAAGTCACATTTTAAATTACAGGTAAAGATAGTTCAAAGTGCCGGGATGAACTTGTGGTTACAGATGAGCACAAGTCCAAACTTCTCAGTACCTGCGGAGACCCCTTGTCAGCAATTGCTGTTCTTTCAGAAAGCCATCAACTGAACGTTACTTTGAATACCCAAAGTAGACTAGCTTTCCCTAAGAGAGGATTTTTAGCCTACTATAGGGGTAAGAACTTTTCCCCATTGAAAATCTATCTGCAGAACTTCTGCTTTTTTCTCACATCGACAGAACATTTTAGAAAATTGAAAGCCAATTTTCTCATTTATAAACTTTTCTCCTATTTATCGGGCCGTATACTTAAATATGTTAGTTAGTAATAGCTAAATAGCTTGGGTTAAGAAACTATTTGGTGCATTACCAACATGTTTTAAACGTCTTTTGAACAGTCAGAAATGATAGCTCAAAAAAATTATAAGAACTTGAAGAAAGGTTAAATCAAAGATTACTACCCACTTATTTTTAGTTTAGTTCACGTTCCCTTCCGCAGAATCTATCCATGACTAACTTAATCAAACAGTATGATTTCTCAACCTATTTAATACTTTTGATGCTGAACTTAAAAGGCTGCGGCCGGATGTAGTCAACTCATAATGTTATAGTAAAAAGGAAACGATTTGTATGCCACCGGCAATCACGCAATAATAAATAAACCGATGACAAACAAATCCGGTTAAAATAAGAGGGAAACCATAAAATTATGATTCTTCTCAAATCTGTGTAAAGATGAAAATGCGGGTTTGTTGTGAATTTATTTCTTTCAGCTTTTTGCGTAGTTTGGTTTTCCTGTAATAAATCCTTTTCTTGCCCAAACTGAGGCCTGAATCGAAACTCCCATTTAGTATTCTCTGTCTGGAATCAATTCCAGCTTATTTTCTCAGATTGAATTTGTAAGTATATTCTCACAGGAATATAAGCTCAGCTATAAGCCTATATTGCCCTATTTAATTTTAGTTGCTGAATAAATACTTCATTGTAGTGTAGTGTAATCCTAATTCTTAACGATAAGCTAGATAGGATAAACTCATTGCATTATTCATGCTTCTCAGCTGGTCTTAACTTGTTTCATTGAAGTATTTTTTTTTTAAATTGCAGTGATTGGATGCATTGATCCTAGCATACCATTAAATTCGTACATGGTCGTCCGCAATTCAACACACGCTTACTTCACATGCGATGTAGGTCACATCTTCCCCGATACATTGACCAGGGAACGATGGCTTTACTGCAGCCCTCTGGATCACAAATGGTTGGGATCTTTTCCATATTGTCATGGTAAATATATCTTCTTTCTACAAGACGAGCAAGTCTCGAATCCATAATTTTACCAGCTTAGCTATCCTTTATGAAATTCGGAACAGGCTTAAGGAGTTGATTATAGTTGACCAGGGCTATCTGTGTGCAAGATTTGATGTTGAATCTCCGAGGTCTAAGAAGCCCCAAGGAGGCTTTCGCTTTTTGTTATTTCGTAGAATCCGTTCTACGGAGAAATTACGACATCTTCGTCGAATTGAGATCGATCACTGTGTGGGGGAATCCCATTCAGTCCCACAAATCTTGGTAAATCCTATTCTGATGGATTCCTTAAGATGTGTTGAGCCAATGAGCCGGATTCCATAGTTAATAACTTCTCATTTTGAAAGAGTCTGTCTGATCTGAGGTATAATATTCTTTAGTCCTCTGATTAGGTGGTACACAGTTAATTCGACTTTTAAAAAATCAATATACTTAAATAATTTAGACATATTTATGTTCGACCACAAGACAATCCTATTCATTCTCAAGCCAGGGTTAATAGTATCACAATTTCCTCTGTTCAAACTTATCCGATTGACTTGAAACATTACTCACTGCATGTATACTTATGAATAATATAATAGATGAGTTCGAAGACAGACAGTAAAAGACATGATTGAAACAACGGATATTAAGGATTTGAAAGTTATAACCTCACTAAGGTCTTAAATTTATGTAAAATCCAATTAATTTAATATCATGGAGAAATCTTTGTTGTGTTGATTTGCGTGTCACAGGAATCGAAAGATAGGATTTTAGTTTTTAGACACTAAATCAAATGAATGAAAATTTTAGCGTTTCTCGGTTTTTTTGATTAATGGATATTTTTTCGATTAGACGTCGACTATGTCGAAAAAAGTTTTACGAAACCATACAAGGAAGTTTGTTCTACCTTTGAAATTATGAAATCTTATGATTAAAAAACAATGACAAAACTAGAACTAGAACTGAACTACAAATTGATAATCAGAATATTAGTTTATTTAAATTATTCGTATTGTTTACAGACATAAGAAACTTTCTTAATCGCAACTCATCAATAGACGAACTTCTGCGAAACAATCCTTCTGTTTGGCCTGTGCGGCACAGGACAATGCAAGATGATTTATTTTATGGTATGTCAATGTTACGCAAAGCAATTTTCACTCGTACTATACTAACTTGGTCTATAACTAACAACTGGAATCGCTCTTAATGAAATTTGTGAAATTATTCCAGAATACGCCGCACCTATTCTTGTCATAATTGGAATATTTCTTCTACACGGTTTATTCCTGTATCTAATTTGGCGTCAGAGAAGCAGGTAAATAATATTTATGATTTGGACGTCTTTTTATACAAGCGCTCAATTTCATTTCGTAAGTAGACGATCCCAATATTCGATACTTGCTTATAGATTTTTGAAATTATCATTTCAAGGCATTTGGTTTGTAGCAAAAAATAAAAGAAATGTACCAAAAGTAAGCTCAAAAGTATCAACAGAGTTCGTGACAACTATCCATCGTGTTTCAATTCCGATTTTCAAGCAGAATGTTGGGCGTAATGTTGCAATGGCATGAAATAAAATAATTCCCCCATGCCACTATAAGTAAGATTCAGTGAACCTTCGTGTATACATTTGTAAGCATTTTGTTTGACAAATTGGGAATTGGAATAGAAAAGTTTTACCTACTATACAATCTTACGTTTTTTTTATCTATCGTTTTTTGCTTTGTTAGTTTTTACATTTTCAAATTATTGCAGGTTGGAGGAGATTGAAAATGAGACGAACCAGGAGATGGAACAGATTTGTGCCGGTGACTCCCCTCACGTCAGCATATTTTCATTTCCCGACTCGATCGGAGAAGTCCTTTGGGACCATGATGAGCTTGACCAAGACGAAACAGACCAAGATAGAACTCTTACGACTATTACTGTACAGACTGAAACTCCTACATCCTCGGCTACTAGGAAGGTCACAGACTGTCCCCACTACCATGAACAACGAAATAGTTATGGTAACTTGAGATTCTTCCAAAATGGTACAGCAAGTCAAAATATAAGTAGACAAGGATTGGACCCAATGCCAAATATTGAATATGCTAACGGAAATCTTTTACCTGTTACTTTTAAAGGCTACTTTCGTACAACTGCAGTTTAGCTATTTTAGTTATGCCTTGCTGTAAATGGTAAAAATTTAAAATTCAACACTGCAAATCCTTTGTTTGACAAAGTGCTTTTAAGAAGAAACTAGCTAATTTAATGAAGACAAACATTCAAAATAAATTAGGTGCCCGTGTAGCCGCAAGGTCCTTTTACTTTTGGGCTTCCTGTGGATTCTTTTTCACATGTATAAAAATACAAAAAAGGTTTAATATATATATGTTAACCTGAAAATGATATTTATAGAATCGAGAATCAATATAAATATATTTATTACCTAAAGGTTTGGTTAGGTTGACAACTTTACATTTAAACTAACCGACACACCAACTTACCCTGAAGAAATCGTCTCTGGGATATTTTTAGGCTCACACTTTTTCATTAAAATATGTAAAATCATTATTTGCATAGCAGAAAATGCACCAATTTCGTTAATCTAGGTCAATAATTTAATAAAACCTTTAAAAAGGGCCCCCAGGGGGTCATCCTTACTTACACTTATTCCTGAAGGTAGCGCTAAACACAGGCTTAAAAGAACAAAGGAAATCCAAAAGAATAAGGATGTTGATGATAACACATACATTGTGTGTTTCTTAGTTATAACGATCTTTTTGCAGAAGAATCCATGTTTGAGTAAAAAAAAAAAGAATCTCTTCAAAGAAAATTAATTGAATAGAATCGTATTGGTCTTGTCTCTATCGGAATCATTAGACCTCTCAAGGGTTTTGGAATGCGAATGTGATTGTCCCGTAATGGTCAGATTTCTGGAATCACATGAAATCACAGTAGCAGCCTTCAATTGTGATTTGTTGCAGTATCCTCTGAATAGAACATTAATCAATAAATCCCGCAAACCACAGCAAACACCCATTAATCGTTGATTTCCGAAACCCTGTGCCCTCTTATTAGTGAGAAACGTAGCATAGTCGTCAATTTAAAGACCTTCGCCACTGGTGCAACCCTGTCTTTAGATTTCCATAATTTTTCATGTAGAATGCATGTAAATACAAAAGGATTTTTTTTTTCTTTTGAATAAAACTTCATTATAGCAATGTAACTAAATTGGGAAACAGATCATTTTCAAGCGTACGAACTTTCTTTGAAATACTTTTACACAAGTTTGTAACTGAACTGAATATCATAGAGATCAAAGTGTCACAAGATTCTCAAGTACTGTAAACTGAATACAAAAATAACTTCACTGTCAACTACCACGTTATTTGTTTTACCTTTATGACTTCGTGGAAAAAAAATCCTTTTATGTTATCGTACATGCTGTTTCCTCTTCCTTATCAAAACGAGAAGCTCAAGCACTTTTAGTTCAACTTGTATCATTATTTACCTTTTTACTTTGTAAGCCCCAAGAAACGGGCTAAACGCGCTGCACGGGATCGATAGAAAACTGTAGAAGGAAGATGAAAAATTGAATTAAGATACATTCACGAACGTAGAAGCGTGAACAATGAATTTCGATTACTAGGCGTATTCGTCACTGGTATCCTGGACTAAAATACCATAGTTGATAGTACGAGACGTACACGAGTGACGAATTCGGGTTGTCGTCCTTAATCCCAAGCAAAACATTACAAGAGAAGTTCAAGTAGTTGGGGGACTGAACTCGATGCCTGAAAAAGTGACGCACGTACATTCGTATCGAACACTAGTAATCAAAGCATGCAAATGTAATATAAATAAATTAAAGATCAATATTTCCGAATATATTTAATGAAAATAATTAATGCGAAAATCTGAATGAAAACAAACAAGAAATAAAATGAGAAAGTATTTTGACAGGAATAATGCTACGCTAAAAAATTTCAAATAAAAGTTATTCCATTAGACGTCCAGAGTAGAGCGAGAACTTATAGACGAGATTTAGATATTTAAAACCCATGTTGTTACATGGTGACATAAGTCGCTGCAGTGGCAACCCCGCAGTTATTATCCTTCATGCTCATAAGAACGTAACCATCATTTCCCCAATATGTCGACCAAGAATTCTTAACCAACCAGTAGGGATGTCCATTAATTGATCCGTAACCAACTGCAAGCACAGCATGGTCTAGTTCGTCTGGTCCATTTTCTAATAAAAAAAGAGCACATGACGGAAAATCATAATAAAAAAATCGTTCATAAAGTGAGACTTACTGCACTCTGGATCAAAGTATACACCGTTTGCATAAAATGAAAGGGTTCTGTGAGATGCATCTATAGCTACGGAAATTGGACCGTGCTTTACAATGGCCAATTTCAGAGCGTCAGTGTCACCTGAAGTTACGTTCACATATCCTAAAAAGAGCATTTGTGGGCTTTAGTTTGCAAACAAGTATGGGATTACCGTCCCACTTGAATGGAAATGTCTATTCACCTGTGATTTTAGCAGCCATTGTAACATTTTGTACGTGACAATAACCATCCTAGAAAAACAAATGAGAGTTATAATATCTACAAGTCTGTTTCCAGACAATTTTTACAATGTTTTTGGAATAAACTTCATTATTTAGTTAAGGATGAAAGTATCACTCAGAGACAAATGCTAAGGTAGTTTATAAATAATAGAGTGTCTCTTACAATTCCTAGGTAAGGTCCGTAAGAATCTGCCGACGGAACACCTCCATGTTTTATCATCCATTGATACGATCGGAAGTCTTCACCACCATCGCAACCATTGTTCCCAAAGCCCCATGAGCAATCGACCAATGACTTTTGAAAAAATATATCATAGCTTGTATCAAATTACCGTGTAGAATACATTTTACAGACCGATGAACTCTTAGTTGTCATATGTCATAGTTGTGGGTATATTTGTAAGAATTCATACAATGTGTTTTTTTATTGAAACCAAAGCTTCCTCTGAGAAAGCAAAACAAAAACAACAAAAGATCCAGCATCCGGTGACTGCTTGGTTTAAGGTAAGTGTGTCTTTCTACCTACGGGTGTTGGATTGTTTTGAGTCATAATAATGGATCGGAGTTCGAAGGAAATGTCAATCAACGAATAAACAAAAATTTGGGGAAAGTTATTTTTAAAGCTCGACGTAAACATGCCCCAATAAACATACACCTTCTTACATAGAGACAGACATACAGATTACAGATAATATGTTGACGCTTGAGGATTTATCGCGTAAATGAGTTATCCAGACTTATCACAGTGGGTGGTGAAAGTCTTAAAGATGTTGGAATTAGTTACCAATTAATATTTATCATTTGATTAGACCTACAATACCATAGATTTAAAGGCTATAATATCAATCATTGATTGACCTCTCTTAGATTGGATTATACCGATTTATTTTAATATTCAGGGTTATTTTATGTAGTCAATGATCATAGATATTGATCATGACGGGTACATGTTTGTCATTTCCTGTTTGAGCAATCTTGGAAAAGTCTCGCCTTGAGGGGTGGTAAAATATTTTTGTAACTAAAAAAACTTCAAGAGTTTCAAATGACTTCAAATATGTTTGCAAAATACTCGTCGTTTTAATTTGCCTAGTCTGAGCAGAATTAATTTCCCCTCAAAGGTATTCAGACCATTACATGAATCTGTAGTATTGTTTTGGTTTTTGAACTTTCAGTGTAAGCTTGAATGAATGCTTGTGAAATAAATTCCCATTTTTAATTACTCCTCACCTGCTGAGACAAGCGAACTAGTTGACCAGTTTTTAAGAAATGTGCTCCTTCCACAGTTCCAATAGTTCCAAAGGACCAACATGAGCCGCAAACACTCTGATCTGTGGAAGACGAAATCAAAGTTTGCTCAAGAGATTACAACATACTACTAGAGAAAATGTTCATTACTTTTTTCAAATGCGAGATTGGAAAAGGGAAATCAAGGGGAAAATGGGATTTCTCAACAGTTTATTATGATTAGAGCCTGAACGAAGCGTGGTTAAATAGAGACGTCAAGACTTTCTAACACAATTCCTTACTGTGCAAATACTGGAGGGGTGATCTGTCTAGCTAATACTTACCTTTCAGTATAGTCAAATTACTTGCAAGATTGAACACCATAAATATAGACTATCCTATCCTATTGAAGGCCAAGATTTATCCCCCACCATCTGAAAGTTGACAGGTAGACCTAGTTCTGTGGTTAAACATCCTACTATAGACAGTTAAGGTTTATTTACCTTTCACTGGTGTTACAGCACCATATAATCTCCAGTCAATGCTCTCGGGTAAGTCGCTTACGTCAGGTTTTTTATACGCTGGGAATGGCTGACCACCATTGTACCCCTTGCTGTGAGCCCGACCACGGAGGACCTAGAATGACAAGACAAACCACTTAATTAATCATAGCAGAGTTTCACAATTTTAGGATCAACTAGGGTAGTCACAGAGAGCCGTATTTATTTGTGTTTGTCAAAAGGAATAAAGCACATCAAAGTGCAACAAGTCAACCTTTGATTATGAATAAAAATAGTAGCACATAACTATGTAACTTTGATAATAAACAATTAGATTCCACTGTGCGTGCAAAGACTATTAATTTTACTTGAACTCTTAAAAGTGTACCCGAATTTCATCTTCAGTTCTGTCAGCCAGATGATTAATACCCAACCGATAGCTCAGTCCTTGCCTGTTTGTGCTTTCAATGAAACGGAAATTGTGCCGGAAGACGTTGAGTCTGTTTTGAATTTCATGCTCATGGTCATACTTCTTATTATGTGCGTTTATAAAGTCATCAAAGTGACTGTCGATATGCCGGTCGTCATGATGTACGAATTCCCTCATTGGATTGAAAGTAGCAACGGTTCTATGATACCCCGCGCCAGGTCCAGGAAAGTCACCACAATGCATATCTGTCAATGAAACAGAAACAGACAAATTAATTCAGAGTTTAAAAATATGCTTTCTAAACTCAAATTTATGTTATTCAAAGCGTTTGGTTAAATATTTTACAAAGGCATTTTGTTCAAGAAAATCACCTGCCTGTGGTGGGTACCTTACAAAATTTCAAAGTGAACAATATAATCAAGATAAAGGAATTCTAAAAACAATTAACTTACTTCCTGGAACTTCAAAAACATCCTTTGAAGGCTCTTCTGCAGAGAACCAGTCATAAATAAGGTAGTAGTGATCGTAATGTGATCCAAGGAGCGTATTATACCCTCTCATCTCGTACTTCACAGGAGTCCCAACTTCGACGTATGGATCCAGAGGAGATGGCTACATCGTTTCAATAAAGTTTTAGATAAGATTTGTAATTACTCCAGGAATAAAACTACCAGCATCTACTCGAGGACCAACAAATATGAGCGAGATAAATATGAGCGGACAAAATATTAATTACGATATTGATGGGTCCCTATCGCCGCTCATAATCACCTCGCTCCTGTTTGTCATGTCGTCGTATCTACTAGCTTCATTCGTTGCATATATGCTTTACAAGACAACTAACTTACGTCCACTTTAACCCAGTAAATGTACTTGTTCACTTTCTGTCCTTTCGTCTCAACCAGTTGGTACTTTTTACAGTGGATGCTATTCACAACTTCTTCACCAATATACTGAAATTACAGTAAATGTTTGATGTTTGATCAGTTTGATACTACTTTATAATTGGAAACTTGGAATGACGTCTAAGATATAAATAACTTGCATTGAAATTAGCAGGATCTGGAAGAACGCCCTGAATTTGGATTTTCGATGAGTCTGTTCCATTAACTTGAAAGCATGTTAGGCGATTCACTATTTTTTCATTAGTCATAGGAACTATTTTTCTCATCACACCGTTCCCATTCACATTTCCGAGTTGAAAAGTTTTAGAAACTCCTACAATCAAAGCCATTTCGATAGACGTAGAGAAAGGGGAATAGATTAAATCCACATTGTGTCGAATAAATAGGAGAAATTACCTCCATAAAAGTCTATTCGACTGCGATCATGTTTTGGATCCACCCACGCTGAAAAGGGCTCTTCGATTTCGGCATACGGAATGTATAATGTTCCCTGGGCAATGTAAGCAGGGCTGATGACTGGGAATTCCCCAGAATTTACAGAATTGTCATGTATTCCAGCAGATGTTTTTGCTAAGTCCAATTTATGAAAACACGATTGTCATGCTTCATTTAATTGCTCAAGGAGACTTGTAGAATATTGTGAATGCATAACAACTTAATGGTCATTGAAATGAGTTCATTAGGGTATAAATTAATTAACTTAAATTGTATTTACTCGTCGAATTCAAACAAGACTCAATTAATAAAGTTTGTATACTTAGTTGTTCTTAAATATAGATTTAATCCAATTGACCTATTCCATTAGTTTAAAAGTTTTTATTTTAAGAGAGGAGTCTTGGACCTGTTTCATGCACCAAACTTACTGTTAAAAGAATTGAATGCAAAAAGCTTCATTATTAAATACCAAATCAAAGAAAGATTGCTAGCATCAAAAAACCACTTCAATAGCGACTGATATTTGTACCAAATTATCGAGCCTGTTTTGTATCAAAATCGGTGTTTGGAATATCAAGCAATTTCAATTTGAAAGTGAAGTCTAGAAAAGTTTTACTCCATCATTCTATGTTACTTTAATTTCGTATTAAAATTCAGTCAAAATGATTACCTGTCCCAGATAGTATAAGTACAACCAACGGAAGTAGCTGGTGAGGTGGCATCATATCTAAATAATTAGATTTCCTCCTTAGAGTTAACGACCTCCTGTAACATCAAAGTCGTTTCAAAATTCAGTTGTGTTGGACATGACTGACATCTTATTACTGTTTTTAACTAGTTTAAAGACTTCCACGCTATCCAATTCTTAGAAATTTAATCTTGTAACTTCCTAAAGCTAAAAACTTGTGATTATTTGTTTAGAACTGTATCCTGTCCCAAAAGCCGTAAAACGTTACCTGGAATTCTAGGTAGCTAGTATTTAATATTTTAAACAGGACGAATTAAACGAATTCATGTACGATGCATCGGTAAAATTTATTATGATTGCAATTTGCATTTTCATCTTTATTGAAGCCCCATGACCTTTTGTTGACTTCTTTCTGGACAAAGATTTTTTATTAATTTTATCATCTCTAAAATGACCGTTTATCTCAAAAAGTGAACGTTGGACTGGACAGATAAGGGCATACTTTAATACGGTAGTTCTAGTTTGTGATCCTGAACGGAGTTCGGGGTTACGTACAGAGGGGTGATTCATATGTCTATAAAACTATTTCTCAGCAGCGTTACTTGCATAACGTTTTTACATTAGTTACCAAGTCTGAAATTAAAACGTCAGAGTCTGCTTCTTGTTAATATCATATTTTACTTGTCCATGTAAGCGAGATAGAATGTTTTTAAATAAGAGTTTTAGGCGAAAGAAAACTGATTTAAATTGATTTAATTTGATCTGCGATTCAAGCTGTTTATGAATCGTCCGACACTTTCAAATCCACAATGATGTCGGTTTTGTTACATCTATCATATCATGTCCATCTAAGATTTTGAGAATAGCTAAGGCAAACTAAAAGTTTAAATATTTGAAGATTAAAAATGTGTAAATTTAAGCTTTAAATATTTGAAGATTACAAATCTTAAAATTATAGTATATTTCAGTACTTTCCATTTCGTAGCTATTTTTACTATGTTTAAATAAAAATTAATTGTTGACTTACCTAATTATTTTATTATGCTTCAAAGTAGTTGTCCGACGATTTAGTAAATAAAAGTGCTTACCAACTTCAGTTGATGACTAATTTAGTCGTTCGAGCACTATAAACTATGTCCTAGTTCAGCAAGCCAGACTCCAGAAGATTCTTAATTCTCCAGTGAACATCTGTATCTCAGTTCGATTTTGTAATCTTTTCTGGAGAAGTGTATAACTGCCCCCAAGAGTGTATTCCTGATCCCTTCTCAACTCCGCAGTTCATCAATACACTTTTATCATGTATATATTTGTTTGTCAGACTACCACATTCATGAATTTATGATTTAAAGTACTGTTTACTGTTTCAGTAGAACCTTTTTTCAGCATATAGGATCATAGGTTATTCAAAAAAATTCCTTTACAATTAGTAGCGAATGTACCTATGCACATACATTTGTCGACTTAAATGGATAAAATATGAAGCTCAAATACATTAACTGCCATTTAAAAAACCATCGATGTTCCCATTTCTAATTACTTGCCCAAATTCATATAAACAAGGATAACAAGCCCTTAATAACAGCATGTTCAGTTTAGATTGCTAATTGTTTGGTTGTGTATGCATAGCATTTATAAATAAGTGGTGATTTTCTTAATAAATATATGGTGATATTAGATGAAAAATGGTACATGCATTCAAGAAGTGTATTCAATATCAGATACACATGTCCAATTTCATACCCTTGCCCATGAATGATTTAAGTTACCTTGCTAGGAATTAAATGTTTTCTGGATAGTGTGCAAAATATGTAGAGACAATAAGGCTTGGCCACGTGCAAGAACGAGCATATAGCCCTTGAGGATATTTCCTAATTTTGGCTTTATTCCACTTCTCCAAACCAATTTCCATCCACAATCAGAGTCCCAAGGACACACACAAGCTCAAATATCTTGCTTAAACAGAATTTGTTATAGTTGTTGAAGACAGAACGAGAAAATATGACTTTTAGAGGCTATTGAATTGAGAAATTATGGTGGTGTTGCTTGCAAGAAATTGAAAGATGGGATCCTAGGAACTAGATGAAGTCCAACAGATTAGAAACAGAATTGAGAGGGAAGAGAAATCGAACAATAAAGGACAATTGACTGCGATCAACTATCGCAGTATCATCATTGGAGGTGAAGTACACAAACGAGATATCTATTTCATTTAATATATTTTTCGTAATTTAGGATGAATAATTTTGGTTAGTAATTTGGAAACTTAAAATCCCGTTCCAGAAAGAGTGAGTTTCCTTGCACATGACTTAGTGTGGGCGATGTAGTGGCTTGAACTAGATCGAATATTCTGGAGAAGCTGGGTATCCCGTGTCACGCGTACAGATTGCGTCCTCCGGTTCCGATCCATGTAAGAATTAAGAGCCCGTTCTTCCCAAAACAAGGGCTTCGGTGTCTCTGGTCTTGATCCCCTTGACCTTTGGTCCAAATAGTCAATCATTGGTCTGTAGTAGTATGACCCGTAGTCATAGTTGTACTCATACAAGGCACTTTTTGGTCTGGCCCAGTGGGAAAATTGAGTGATTTTCTTCTTGGGTGCTTCTCCTGCAAAACTTGCTCCAGTGCTTAAATCTGCTTCGCCCATTGTTTAACTATCAGACCTGTGAAAACGTCCATTTTAATAATCAGTAATCAATATATGTTCATTACTATCATCTTTCAAAGGTGGATTACATGGGCTTTCATGTGTAACTATCGAGCTGATTAGCGCGCACGACATACATGCCAAAATTATTTGCTAATTGAGTAATTAATCGAGTCTCTATAGTTGAATTCGGGGAAGAGCCATTGTAGATAGTATCACATGAAATTATCTTATATTATGGAGGGCATAAATGCCACCGTGCAATACACTGCTTTAAGGAGCGCTTAATTGGAGATACCGTGTTCTTATTCATGTTTACATCAAGTTCAAACCTATTCATGAAAAGATTAACAGTCTTTGGCTGACACGGGTCCAAGTTTTCAGTGATCCATTTTGTTGGCAAATTAATGTGCTACCAAAGTTATCATCCAATTAACTCTGTACGGGCAATGAATAAGCTCTACTGTCTCATAGTTTTTACGACTTTAGTTGGCCCAAGACAGATAAAAGGAGTTGACATTATTTTTTTAAACATTTGAATGCTAAAGACTATTATATTTATAAATCAAATATTTTAAACAATAAAAGTGTTAAAATACATCTATAGGAGTATATGTAATCTAGATTAGTCTATTTAGTCTTCATCTCGTTCAAATTGTTTACCCTCGTTCTTTTGTTGTACACAATTTCAACAGGGAATCAGAGAAAATCGTCAGCGCTACTGTTCTGCACTATGTGGGGCTCAGGACTATAATTAACCACAATGCGACGTCAGAAGACGACAGAGACAATCTCGTTGCAAAAAGTTTTACCATTACCATAATCTTATAATAATGCCAACTTTATTTGAGAAGGTTAAAAGACATGTTGAAAGTAGTGATGATTTTAAATTCTATGAAACCTGATATTTAATACGGTTCAAAGCAGATGACAAGCCAAGGGATTCTATTGTGGTGTGGGCTTTACTGTGTACTGTGATTAGTATTTTCCCGTAAACTAGCCTTTTATAATGGTAAAGGATTAAATTAACTATCAAAGTGGGAAAATCGCTTCTGAGCTAGACTTTCTATGTAATTGGTAATTCAATATTGCGGATACACACCAATAGTAAATTAAATTATTAAATTAAGATTAGGTGAAATTAATGCACGTCTAATAGTTTATACCTGAATTGCTAAAGTCCGAAAATGAGATAATCCAAAAGGGGAAGAAGCACCAGTAAACAGAAAAGTGAGTGGAAATCCAGGTGGTATTTAGGCCGGAAGGGTTAAATAGTCACAGCCTCGGTTTGTGATGAGAATTACAAAGAGATCACTTCAGCACTAAACTTCTTCCAGTCGAAAGATTTCTAATTTCTTTTTTCTTAATGCAGAAGTTAAAGAAGTTTGGCTTCGACTTTGACACCGGGCTTAGTGAGGAAAAAACCTGCATGGCATCATCATTATCCATATAGAGAAAAGAAACTTATAGGCTTCTTAAATGTCTACCTTCAACTTAAGGAATGAGACACGATTGTATAGAATACCGAAGAAGAGATTCCAACCCGGGTAGCATGATGATGATCTACCAAGAAGATATTCAGTAAGTAGCGATACACCCGGTACGTGTGGGTTTTGACTTGTATCGTTCGGTATGTATGTTTTCGAGTTGAACTTCAATTGGTTACTTGAGTTTCTCATCTCTACAGCAGAAACACTGGCATTGGTTCTGTCGGTTAAACCAGAATTTATGCTAGGCATACAGTAGTTATTGAAGCACATACAGAGATAAAGTGGTAGGTAATAATAATAGGCTATACTTTCTTGGAGTCGGGTAAGCGGAGAGGCACTACTGGGAGATTTTGAGAATCCAAGTCAAGTCGTTTAGAGTATCATCCGTGCGTCAAAAAAAGGTGTAACATTTCGCATATAATCCATTTCGCCAATTCTTTGCAAGTGGTGTGGGATTTTTCTTGACTGAATAAAGGAGGATTTGAGCCAAACTTCTCAGATGAAGGTTTCAGTAAATGAAAATCTTTCTTCATTGAACTTGCATATGCTTTTATAGCATCATTTATATAGGAGGAGCAAGACTAATTTATATCTCTGTGTAATATGGTCATTAAAAGTTGTGTAAGAAGATTTAAAGGCATTTTATGAGACCTTTTCAAGCTCTTAAGACCCATTCAGGGGTTTCTTAGACGATATATAAACTTGATGGTAGAGACGGAAATTCTAGTTTTACTTAGAATTTCAACCTTGTTTTTAGAGCTGTGAGCTATTATTTTGTTAAAAAACTGGAACTGGAGTTGGCAAGTCATGAGGTAAACTAAATTGTCTGGAAGAAAATGGAATCTTGATTATTTTAAAGAACATTGTAAGTTTAAAGGTCCTTGTGCCAATCGACTCGTGTGCCAGCAAGAAATCTATCATAACTCGTAACTCTGAAAACTTCCCTGTACAACTTCACTGAGCCCGACTCCAAATTTCGTGAATTACATGCAATTTCATATTTCCCCCCTAGGGGTGACCACCACGGGTCACTAAAACAACCTATTTCTTGAATATTGCAAATTATCGCTAGTTCGGTCCAACTAAACAACAGTACCAAATTTCAACGATTTATATGCATTTTCATCTATACCCCATAGGGGCAGCCCCCACGGGTCAACCTGCCAACCGATATAGCTCATCTTCGAACTCATCCAATGAATTGGGCCACAGACCATGTGTGCAAAATTTCAAGTCAATCGGACTAGTTTGAAGAGAGTTATCGTGGAGACGGACGGACAGACGGACACTGACATGATCCTATAAGCCCTTGGAGTCGGGCTAAAAAGGTAATTGATTTTTTGTACAACCCCGTAGGAAAAACATTACAACAAAATAAAAGAATAAAATGTGCTTAATTTATAACAATTTAATAATAATAATAAATGCAATTTGAAAAAACAATAATATTTGTTAGCGAAGATAATGATTAGTAAGAAATTACGTTTCAAGCAATGTTTTCTACGGAAACGAACTTTCACGGTCCTTTATTTATAGACATGAGTAAATATAAATCGACAACATAAATGCAAGCCAATCAGCTTTTTATGAATTTTTTTAATATTGAAGTTGATAGCACAAAAATGCAATTCCTTGCATCAGTGTAAGTAATCAAAACGTCATCACCTCCCAACTGGAAACAATACGACAATACTGCCTTAATTATGCCTTTCGATCTGAACAATCCCAAGCCTCCTGAGATCTACGAAACTCCACATGGTCGCCGTAGACGATATTGGCGTTAGTTCCCAATTTATTTTCCCAGTTTAATGAGCCGTCTCATCTTGATTTTACACTCTATCCTTTACTGCCGTATTCCAGCATATCCCGATTCAATCGAGAACTTGGCTTACACTCCCAAAGAAATTCGCTCTTGGCGATCCGTACCTTATGTACCAGGAACAGCAAATGTGCTGGAAGTGTCCAAGTGTGAAGGGAAATGCGTTGACCAGCCAATGCTCCCTTACTATCCCGAAAATTACTTGCATGAGAAAATAATGCTTGAGAATCCAACAATATTAGCTGCATTAAAAAACACAACTATAATTCGCAGTGTGCCAGACACACCTATACAGTTAGTACCTCCTCACTTTCTTCACAAGTCAAAGAGAAGTCGATTCCATCTCGTTGTGCCACAAACATATCGAGCTGCCCTTTGCAAGATCACAGATAATCTTTACAATTACTCAGAATCACAGAAGCAGGTCTTAGTAACTCGTAAAAGGAGAGGACTTGCAAAAGACAGATTCAGTTTTCCAAACAAGCCGGATTCCCCTGTAGCCCGAGATGGGCACAAATCTCCGGCAAATGAAAGCATCGCTTACATCGCTAAGAGTGAGGGACTGCTCAATTATGTTAGGAGAAAAGTTGTAAGCTAATTAATATTGAAAAGTCATCAAAATTAATTTTGTTTTTCTTAGAATCAATTAACAAATGAAACAATTACTCACATCTTTAGGAGGAAGACATTGAAATCCAAGAACTGAAGAAGCTTGATAAGCGGTTTTTTTCTTCTGTCGTAGAATTTGATAAAAATGTTCAAACTAGCCTTATGGGGCGTTACGGTTGGGACAAAAAGGGGGTGGAGTCATTGTGTGTGAATTATCCAGGCCTTTCCATGTTTAATGAGTCTCCCAGTGAAATAGCCCCCTCTTTAAAGGCTTCTGAGGAAATCGTAGACAATAATTTATTCCAAAGTACGAAAAAAGTCCTACGAAAAATTCCAGCAGATATGATGAAGCTATTCTTAAATGCTCCAAGCAGTAAAGTGAGCTATACTTCGAATCCCGAACAGCTTTCACAGTTCAGCCACAATGGCTTATTGGAAACGGCCAAAAGTGACGCATTGGAGACGTTCCTGAAAAAATTGTATTATTGCAGATTCCAGCACACAATCTAAATATATACTTTTCTTTCATAATTATTTAATTAAATTAAATGTTGAACTCAATCGGATACCATTTAGGTACAGGCGAGAGAGAGAAGTAAAAATTCCACTTCAGTTAATGAACAATACTTACGGTCCTTTGAAAGGAATGCCAAAGGGATACAAGTTCCAAGCACCACATCTGCCAGAGAACCTAGAAAAGGATTATCCACCTCAACCAGAGGAGCTTAAAAAAGTTGAACGTGTCATGAAGAACGAAAAGAAGGAGAGAAGAAACAGGAAAGCCCGAGGGGTCCAGAGTGAAGAACCAGTTTCTCGGGTCATTGGACAATTTTCGAAACCAATTATTGAGTCTTCAGAAAATGAGTCTACAACAATCTATAGGAAATCAATTATGACCCTGGATGATTACCCTATTAAGTATAACGAGCTGAACAAACGAGACTCATCCGATTCATTATTTTGTGATGTTGGAGCTGTAAAAATGGAACAAGAAAATGAAGAAGCTTTACATCCTGTTAATATCAGACATCGAAGACCCACTTGGATGCTTGAAATAATGGCCAAGTCTTCCGCAGCTCTTGAACAGCATAAAGCTCTGTGGAGAGATCAGTTACAACCTGGACGGGCACAACTTCGTACTTTAACAACAGTTTCTGATATGTCTTCATCCTCACCCTCAACTGACGAGGAGGATGAAGAGATGAATTCTCAAGAGGGACTGTTGATAGAAATGGAAGATTCAAGGGAGTTGTTGCCGTACCCGGATGTTAAATTTAGTGCTATCCGTGTCCCAAGTGACGCGATTGATGTTGCCGATACCTGGCTGTACCGAAAATTGAACGAAGATCAGCGTTCACTTTCATCTTCGGATAGTCAAAGGGATCTTGAGGATGATGGTGGTCAAGAAGATGATGAAGAGGAAGAGGAACGTAGGAGCATCGTTAAGGAAGAAAAGTCTGAGGCCTCTGTCGAATTGGATAAGATATTCAAAAATATTCAACCTCTACTCACCCGAAGTAAACTAATGACTCCTAAATGACACACAGAGACATTGGATATTTTGTCTTATCAAGTGCAACAAATTCAAAATAAATAAGCTTGAATATTCATAACAATGCGAAATACATCTTTATAATATGATGGATTAATATCCCAAGGATCGATACAATAAAAACAAATCTATCCATCTACATATAATTATTTACCATGTGAGTACTAGAATTACCGTCAAGATTTGCTGGTACTAGAGTATTAAGGCGATAATCCAATCGATGCCAGGTAAGCTGTCGCATTTGTATTGGGCCTTGTCGGTCAAAAGACTTGATCGCATGTTTCATGTGTATGGATTTTTTGAAAAACATAAACATAAGTGCGGTGCTAAATTTTAAAATGTACACATACATTAAAGTTATTTTTCTCAGTATAACGTAGAATTCAAAGTATTTATTTATCATATGTAATGTAATAATGTCCCTTTTAATTAAATCAACAAATGATGTGAACTATAATATTAAAAGATATAATCAATCTTTTGAATCCGATGACTCGTATTTCATTTAATAACATAATATTAGTCATGCACAGAGGAGGATTGGTATTTTAGTGACAGAAATGAGAGAACATGTACGTAAGTAAGAGTCGCTGAAGTTGACCCCTTCGCCCCTCCGTGTTCCCTGAATTTGGCCCCTCCGCCCCATCGCCCCTCCGTTTTTCTTGAAGTTGGCCCCTTGGATTTTCTTTAAAATTTTCCCAAATTCTTATTTTCAACCCTAAAGGTTTCGAAGATGGATATAAAAACTTGTAAATATTTCATTTGGGTTGATATAAATCTTGAAAATGTTTCCGACCCGAATATAATTTTTAAATTCCTTATATTCATCAAACACTCAAAACTCAACCAAAAAAATCTTTCAAAAAAATCTAATCAAAATATTTCCCCAACTTAAAAAATTATTTCCTACTTAATTTCAAAAAAATCACTCATTCAAACAATTTAATTCCAACTCGATTAAAAATTTGCTTAATGAATAAAAGGGATTTTTTTGTTGTTTGAATTTTGAATAGTTGAATAGTTTCAACTGACAATTGAATAGTTTGAGTAGGTTTCGGAGGTGGATGTATAAACTTGTAAATATTTCAATTCGGCTCCTGTAAAACTTCAAAAAATACATTTTATTCATTAAGAACATTTTTAATCGAGTTGGAATTAAATTTTAAATCAGAAGAAATTATTTTGAATGAGCGATTTTTTAAAAATTAAGTAGGAAATAATTTGTTAAGTTGGGAAAATATTTTGATTAGATTTTTTTGGTTGAGTTTTGAGTGTTTCATGAATATAAGGAATTTTAAAATTATATTCGGGTCGGAAACATTTTCAAGTTTTATATCAACCCAAATGAAATGTTTCCAAGTTTTTATATCCATCTCCGAAACTGTTAGGGTTGAAAATAAGAAGGGGAAATTTTAAAGAAATCTAAGGGGCCAACTTTAGGAAAAACCTAGGGACGAAGGGGCGGAGGGGCGAAGGGGCCAACTTCATCGACCTCGTCGAGCCTACACAAAATAATGGAGAAGGGCAGTGTTAATTTGTTTTAAATTCAATGTTAAAACGCAAAATTACTAAATATAGCCAGCATAATTAGCATAAATCTATATAACATTGTTTAATAATATTTAATTATTTAATGATTTAGAACTTCTGGAACTGAATGCTGGTTCTGAATCTTAAAACTTATAATATCTTACAATATAAATATATATATATTATACAAAGCCATTCTTCCTAATGTTCATACATGTCAACACTAGCTTTTTAACCAAAATATTTTAAAATATTAAAACTTGAAAGTTTAATCGTGTTGCTGAATGCTGAAAAAAACTGGCAGATTTTGAGCTGCTATAGCCACAAGGCTCTGCATGTCCGTAGTCGTAGCACTCGTAGCTGTTCCAATGTTTTAAATTTTCAGCTTGACTAGCAGGTTTAAAGTTACAATATAAACCCTTAGATAAAACAAACTCAGAAGAGCATTGAATTAAAGTAAACAGTAGGGAAATGCTAAAACAAGCGAGTTACCTTTTCATTGGTCAACAAAGCATTAATTACATGATATGTATTCATTCAGCATGATTACCATCATTTCAATTTCCAAATCCCTTCAGCTTGTCATTGATCTTTGAAATAGGGTTTAAAGCGGTAACGAAATTAACGGAACATTAATTAACAGCAAGCCAAAAACATAAAACTTTTATTGCAGAACTCAGCCGTTAGATAATAACTCAATTTATCCATTTCCCTTGAAGGAATTTGAGGGTCAGAGAGTATTACTCAGGCTTCCTGATTCATTCCAAATAATCACCAAGATTAAAAATAAACATTATGCTGAATTAACCTTATGATCCTGTAAACAAACCTTAGTGACTACGTGACCCGAATTTATTAATTCATACCTAATCCTAAATTAATAATTAAAAGGCAAAGGGTGTTCACACCATCATCAATCGGATCATTCATTAAACCTTGAACTGTTCTTGAATCTGCACCAAAAAATCTGGTTTAGACCTCGTATATTTTTAAAATAATTTATACATTTATAATTACACTAACTAAATAGTCTCTAATCAAGGAATAACGGAAGGGGATTATAATCAACGGCTACTCATCTTTTTAAAAAGAGGGAAGGAAGTTAGAACGTAGAGATAAAACGAATGATTATTTTCATTAAATTTATCATTTCAGTTTGACTTTACAATCTTGTTTCATAATGTCAAAGCTATTACTCCACCTCATAAGAGGACTTAATGGTCCTCTTGGTAATCTTAATAGTTTTGGACGATGCCTGCCTGGATGATGAATCGTCATCCGTAAAGGAGGTAGCGTTTGCAGCAGCACGGCGAGCTGCAAGGGAAGATCCTATTTCAATTTCTGGGAAATTTTCTTCCAATTGAGCAAGACGGGCTTTAGCTCTTAGTCCGATTTCATTGACTCGAGAACGTACAGCAGCAGCTTCAGCATCATCGTCCGAAAATGAGAAACCACTGCTTGAAACAGATTGTAATTGGTCTTCTCTACGTTGGGACTGCTCCTCTCGTCGAGCTTGAACTCGAGAACGGAAACGGGAGACACTTGTGTCCGAATCTCGTTTCATATCTTCCATCATCTCGTCTGCTTGTTTTCTCGCCGCGAGCATTTTAGAGCTCACCCGCGTTTTGAATGGATCTTCCGAAACCATATCAGCATCGGCAGATTGGGCAAAGCTGACCAATTGCTTCCTCCTGGACAGCAATGATTGTTGGTCGATATCTTCCGATTGTCTTTGAGCCCTGGAAGAAAATGAAGAGTTGAGACTGTTAAGGTTGAGGGCTGATGAGAGTTGCGATTCCTTAATTCCAACTGAATCTAATAATCGGTCCCCAACTATCAATCTGGGTGAGCTAGGTGTCAGGTTATCCGCTCGACCAAATAGGGATCCTTTACTAGCCAAATTAAGATCATCTAGGGATCCGAATCTACCAGAGCCGAGGCCATCCCCTAGGCCTTCTCCCGATTTCCTGTAACTGGGTCCACCAGACCTTCCATATATAGGATCTTCCGCAAATCTCTCAGCAAAAGTCTTGGCTGTAGGCGGTGTCTTTGCTCTGCCTTTTCTTGTCTCCAAATAATCTAGCTGAGGCTTGTAGTAGTGTTCGCCTAATTTGAAGTTGTAGTCGTAAGTCTTTGTCACCGGCCTCCTCCAATGTGATCCTGACATGTTGTTGTGAGATTGGATTCAGAGAACCGAAATCTGAAAAACACAGACAAATCATCAAAGCATTCAATTTCAGATTTTTTCTGTCCTATAAATCTGTCCTTGCCGGTATAATGCATTATATATAGAGCTTTTTAAAATTCTGAAGAGTTACTTAAATGTCGTTCTTATTTAAACGAAAACAATTAAGCTAATGTTTTAATAGTAGATTCTTAGTATGAAATGAAGTCTTATTGGAATTTGTGAAATACAAACAAACGCTTGCCATTGCATTGCTTCAACTATATAGAGCCTTTTAGAATTAGAGGAGGAATAGAGATAGATAGGATAGGAAAAAGTCAAAATCCGAAGGCAAAAAGGCATTTATTATGTACAGCTTTGGATGGCCCGAGCCGAGGCTCTAATTTATTATAAATTTGATATCACAGTTTAAATTGACTCTTGATAAATTAACAAAAAATCCATATAAAAATTCAACTTATCTATTATGAACCTAGTGAGGTTTCTTTCACATTTTCACCGATCATGATTAGGCCCATCTTTGAACTCATCAATCATACTGACTCAATGCACATGTGTTAAAAATTTGTCAACTAAATCGGACAAGTTTGAGAAGAGTTATCGGGCCGACGGACATGGTGATCATATGCGCCCTGGCACGGGCTAAAAATTGAAAAGCTCTAGCTTGAAAGCTTCGGGTAGGGTTTACTTGACGAGAGAGGCAAGCGAACGCCTCAAGCATTTTACATGAACCAAGTTAATGCTAAGTGTTAAAATTTCAAGTCTTAGCAAGCGAGAAAACATCCAACTGGTTGACTATAGCCCTTAGAGTGCCATCAACCAAAGTAAACTTTTATCAAAAAGATCTGCTCTACAGCACTTCCAGTTCGCTGCTAATCTATGAGTACGTTACGTAAGTTACGTTACATGTATTTCTTCCCCTCCTTTAAAATAAGCTACATCGCATTCCCTCGACAAACTAAATATGGAGACTGAGAAGCTATTATTGGACACAAGACATATCCGTACACTTCACCACACTGCTTAGATAATATATATATACTGGAGGGAACCACGGTGTGTAGATTTTACATGTCGAATTTATAGAATTTACACTGGAGTTAGAAAAAAAGCTTCAGAAAAAATAGTATTGGCAATCAAATGCAGTTCATTTACTTTTCCCATTGGATTCCAATAGTCTAGCCGACCTCAAGTTGCCCACTATGTCTGGCATTCTGAAAAAATTATCTCCAGACAAACTTCAAAACTTTCATTTCCCATTCTACAGAAGTTATATATTTTTCTTTGGAATGTATTGTTATTTTTGAAATCATGGATAAACGATGCCGACAAATGAAGTTCTTATAGTTAAGTTGCTCAGCTCATGTTTGTTTTTCTTGTTCTAATTAAATTAAGTACATTTTAGAAAAATCTCCTCTAATTAAAACCCAGATAATTACCAAACTTTTTTAAATCTATCTGAAGCTTCTACTACTTATCTAAGGAACAATAAATCTAAAGGAATCCATCGGATGAAATTTCTTATAACGTATCAAGTAATAAGATTCAGGGGAATTAGAAACTTGAAACCGAGTACAAAGTTTTTGGGTTTCTAACTTCGACACAAAAATCCATTATATTTTTTTACCATTTACTCAGGCTAAACTAGGGCCCAGCGGCAGGTGCGTGGTGAAAGTTAACCTTTGAAACCTTTATCAAATGCCAAAACTTCTAGTTTAGTTTATAAGAAAAAACCAACGCACCTCAGTATCGAATTCAGAAGGTCCTCAAGGATTAGAAATCAACTTCCAAGGATCACTAAGCCCTTGAACAAAGCAGACGTGACTCGGAGAGTTTGAAACTCCAAGTTATCTCGCTGATGGTACGGCCTAGTCGAGAATGAGTCAGTCACCTGCTTTAATCGACTCGGTACAGAGTGCCAGAGTGAGATATGATGAGTATGGGCGAGGCGAGAAGTACGGAAAAAGAAATCGACGATCGCAGCAAAAATAATAAGATGAAGATTTCGGTTAAGACTAAATACAACCGAGGCTGGCTAGGGGCATATTTAGCTAAAGCTGTGAAAGTATGTCGGGGACTTGAACTATACATGTAATCTTCCCCTTTCATCCTACAAGAAAACGGTAAAGATTTTATAATCGCCCTAGCAAAATTTTCTCGAGTATCGTTGCCAGAGAGTGTTATTTTACCTTTCCATTTCCCTTGTCATTTCTGGCAGTCATCCCAATACAACAGTTTTGACGAATTCCTCCTGTATTTGTGCATGAGACAGTTTATACGTGTTGCTCTTTAGTTGACAATTCATTGGATTATTGGGAAACATTTTAAGTCTCTAAGTTTATTAACTCTGCTCTTGATTCTCAAGTGTGACTGATGCATGTATTTATCCAATACATTATTCGTCCTACTATTCACTCTTGTAGGATAGTTTTAATGCACCGACCGAACCGACCCTGTTGTTTGTGTGAATAAATGGCTGCTGAACTCATGGCCCAGATGCTACTACAACATACAACTTCCCAATCCTAATATTTGTGTATTTCCGTTCAAAGGATGCCGAAAATAAAATTGGCGATCTTTTGCACGGCTCAGTCATATGAGTTCTTTTCAGCTTAATATTTGTAGAACATAGACATGGTTAGAATATACAACTATAAGTACAATTTTACTGTTACGCTTTCAATTGTCTTATAGGAACTTTAAACAACCAAAAGTCCAAGAATAAAGATGAATCAAACCATTATTAACTACCAACTTAGAACGCAACTCTCAAATTCATCGATGAATAAAGAAGACAAATTAAGACATTGTATAAGACAAATATGTTGTTCTTCAGAGAGCTTATCCAAATCGTCAGTCCTTAGAATTTGTCTGGCTGGACGCTGAATCTGCAGTCGTCCAGGGAAGCACTTGATCAAATACTTATGACTATGAGATGTTTTGACTATGCGGCATTCATCTAATCAGCATACCATCCTGCGATACCACAATTCAATACTGGCCTTCCTAAAATTACATTCATCTATTATAATTAATTAAGTAACAAAAGCAAATCCAACAAGACAAGATGCATGAATAGGAGAGAGTTATACGGAAATTAGTTTACGGCAATTTAAGTCACATTGGTATTTCTCAGTCCTCTTATAGAGTCATTCATTGATTATTGCATTCGATTCCCCTCTGGCAGTAGTAGGCTTACAAACCTTATATTAGAAAATTGCGATAACTTCAGAGAGCGAAATGAACTCTTCGGGGGATATGAGTTGAATAGTATTTTTTTAAATGTATTTTTCTTTCATAGAACTGTCCAAATATTAAATTTTAGATTTTTTTCTATTTTGGAAGGGAGCTAGCTAGACTTGTGGATTTTACTACTCTTCAGTTTATGTAAATACAACCAACTTCACAGATCTCTCTGTATAATATGCTTGCCTCGCATCCACCCGTTTTTCGAGGCAAGTTAGGATTTTAATATGTTTGAAGTAAAGTATACAAAGGAAAAACGATTTCATCTGAACCGAACGACTTGAGACTTCTAGATCCTCGGATTTTATCTTTTATCCATTAGATGAATACCAAGACTGAAGTGAAACAAGAACTAGGAAAATAGGCTAATAGTCTATCATCCGATCATCGTGCCTTGCTTCTTCGGTTCGAGATGGTTCCTTTCAATCTGAAGTCATTCGGAACTTGATGCATGGTCTATTAAGTTCCTCTTCAGTCTGAAAGGAAACCTACGGGGACTTATACAGATTAACCTAAATTATTCATATACAAGGATGCTGCTTTCAGAAAACTTTATGGAAGAGTATCTATCATAGATGCATTGTAATTAATTAATAACTTACTACGGTACTGGAGTTGATCAAAACCACAGGAAGCATTTCATTGAGCTTCAGGGGCTCGTAGAAGTTTCACACAGATACTGATTGACCCCAGTGTATGTAGTAACTATCATACATTTTAAAATGTTACAGCAAACACGATTAAACTGGAACAGAGAAAGGCATAAAGAAGGAAAAGCGCTTGCTGCATCATGTGCATTTAATTAAATGAGAGAAAGTGGATCTTGCTGCTCTGGGTTGATTATAAGTTGAGCAAAAATCTGCAATTGTACAAATGTCTCAGAGCTCTGAGCTGATTGACCAGTTTATTTCGGGTTGTTTAATTCTAGAAAAAAACGTTGAGCAGAAAAATCCTTCATCAGCTCAGTCCAACCAACCTCATTATTGTTTTGGAAGTTCCCTTGATCCACTTTATGTCCGTGTCTTTTTGCCGATTGCCTTGTCAAAGTTAACTATGCAACCCAGCGGATCTATACAACTGATTGAGTAAAGTGTATGACAGTAGCTGCCAAATTTCACGTCATAGTGTTTATGCATTAAATTGAACCTCACTTTCGTCCCACTGAAATGTAAAAAAAAAACTCATTTATTTTATTCAACTGACTCTATAGTTCAAAGTTAGTTCGTTTTGTCTGATTAACTAAATTTAGAACCACTCTGAAATAATAAATTTAACCCAAGTCATATCTTGGCTAAGCTCCAACCCTCAAGGGCACTAGAATACTCTTTTCATTACTATACGTATCATATGATGTACGATTGTTTGAATGGATGGAATAAAAATAAAAGCAGCTCAGGAGCATTTATTCTGAATTTTCATATCAAGAAACTATCAAGACAATGTCATCTTCAATCTTTATAGATTACAGATTGCAAATGCAGTTGGCATTTATCCCAAAGCTTCTATTTATTTACTTGTTGCTTTTATGCTATTCTACACTTTAAAGGTCCCCAAGAGGATTTCGGCAAGGCCTGCATTTAGTATGAAATAATATTTAACATTCTAGGATAATTTACACTTCTATTCACGTTCAACTTTCTAAACAAAGTCTTAATTTGAAAAGGTCGATGGGAGAAAAACTACTAATTAGTAATTTCTAAGCAGTTTATTCTGGACCAGATATCGCTCATATCTGTCTACTACATTCTACGTATCTGGATGGGAAATAAATGTACCATCTTACATATTAGCCCAAGGAGGTGGACGTGGTGACCCGTCAGAACTGTGGACAAAGCTTCGGCCTGCGACTGACATTTTCCGAGTATAAATATTGTACTATGGCATTCTGTGGCAGTGGCACATTTAGTGACATGAAAAAATATTCAATGATTGATACGGTTTCACAGTGATCGGTGGCAGAGGAGGGGGGAGTGACAGGTTGCTAGAAAATTCAGTTTGAGGACTTCTTGGTGGATTCGATTAATTACTTCCAGTTCTTTCAAATCCGTATTAATCTACATACATCACACACATCGATCTTGATCATACGTCTGACTCTGAAACTGTCTTCTGTGCCATATTTGTCCCAATGGGGAAAACATATTTCTAACTTTGTGAGACTGTTCAGGTAATGTTTTTTTTGAGGAAAAGCAGAAAAAGCAACAGCTACACAGACGCAACCTACCCACACTGAAAGTAAGCAAAAGCCCTGTGCAATTGTGCTTGTCCCGAAATTTTGCCGGTCTATCTGTGTCCGTCGGGTTGCCTCGAAAGAAAGAAGAAAGTACCTACCAAAGGTTTTACATTTTACAGTGAGTTCCGGAAATCAAAACGGGATTTTGAAGACTTTGCTTGTATTTCAATTTTGAAACAAGTACGAGAACCAAAGAAGTAAAACAAGTCCGTTTTAAGAGGTAAGCCGAGATTCAGATGGAATGATGGAATGAATTCTGATTCTTGTTTAATTTTATGATTGTGTGCAAATTGTTCAAATTAGTGTTGGATAATAATTTTTTTATGGAAGGGATAAGGATTACAGGGAGTACAGAGATTAGGTAACCTACGATTGAAATCTCCACTACCGAATCCGGATAAGGAGCTACTAAGTCGCAGATTTGCATTTGTTGGCCACCGGGATTGACCGGACTGTAGAACGGTTTACAATTTGTCACTCGTCTTGGTAATGCATTTTTGATGGTAAGTTTTGATATTCCGAGGATGCAGAATTTATATTTTATATTGTATTATTTGCATGTGGGACATGTTACATGACAATTGACATGGAATGCAAAATTGTTTTAAGAAACATTTAATTTGTTACCTTCTCTAGAAAGGAAGAAGTCAAGCTTAATAAACAGTCACGCTATTCTTTGGAAAGGGGGCAAAATGTGTGAAAAATCTCCAGTCATTGTGGGGCTGCGGTGTAACGGTGTTACTGATATAGCTGCAGCTCTAAGAGCAGCTAAAGGAGCCACGTAAGTCCTACTAGAGTCTAGACGATGATATAAAGCCCTACACTTAAACTATTTAAACCAGTTCTTTGTACACAATACTTTCATTTGATAATGCGTTGATTTTAGAATGACATTTTTCTTTAATTAAACTGTTTTGTTTAGCTTTGACTACATCGTTACCGACAAAATATTTACGGACAAGTTCGTAACGAGCAAATTAAAAGGTGTCCAACATCAAGAGGATGAGCCCTACAGTTGGTTTGACATGAGTTTGAAAGCATCTGGTGGGTACTTAATATATCCAATAGTAATGAATGTATAGTTGGATTTTTTGTTTATGTCTATTGACCCGGGAACCTCATGGATTTTACTTCATGTTTTTTAGAGTGGCAGTTAAATGTTGTCGGAATTTTAAGAAACTTAGGGGAGTACTTGGAAGGAAGTGATCCTGTGTTGTCTGAAAGGGCAAGAAATATACTGCAGAAAGAGATCGAATACACACAGCATATTGGCCTTCCAGCTATTGTGCTTGAACTTACAAAGAGTAATTGCCTCAATCTGGCAAGGCTGATTCATGCTCATCTGTCTGTTCCGGGGCATAACTCAGTAAACGGAATTATAGTTAAGGTTTATGCTTTAATTCAAAGACGAATCACGACTAGTTGTCCTCTATTTTTAGAATTTTTAAGAAAGGTTATTTTTGTTCCCTGTTAACTTTTTAATAGGACTCTCACTAAGACTTGATTCGTAATAGTAAGCTTGCTTCAAGCCAATTGTACTATAATAATACAAACAAGGAATTCAAGGAAGAAAATTCCTTCCAAGGAAAGAAGATTCAATTCAAATTAATAAAGTATGCTGGGGATTTTTTAAATGAAGATCAGATTTATGTTAGCAAATTATTTAGTAATTTCGTTGGAAGTCAAGTGTTTAAGAAACCTATACGCAATACAATACATACTATACGCAAATATATTGGAACTATTATAAGGAGTTCGACTTTGAGTAAAACAAAATTCTAAATTATTTCTAACTGGCTAATACCTTGGCAGCTGCAGCTAAATAAAGCAAAATATTATTATGCTGGCTAGAAAAATTTAGGTTCCGTCTGTAGCCGATGGATTCATTTTGTTTTAATCTAATTCTTGTATGGTGAAGGTTAGCAATTTCGTAGACCTGCTTGTTCTAATGAGAACTAGCTTACTAGCTAACTTCTAAGCAGGTCCATGATATGATTTGCGTTGCTTTATAATAAGGAATTTTGAGTATATTTTAGTATTGAATTGAAACGACTGATGCGACTGCCTTTAGAAATAACTATGCATCACTTAGTCCCGCTGCTTTTAGCAAATATTTTATGAACTGCATAATGTTTTCAATATATTTAACATTGAGTTTGTTGTTTTAGTTCTGGTTGAAGGTACCGTTAACACTTGAAGACAAATCAGATGACAATGGAGAGTTACAGGGAGAAATCGTGGAGGCCCCACGACGAAACAGTTCTTGGAATGTGTGAGTATATAAGGGTTAATGTGTGTAGTTAGGGATTGGATTGGATTTTGAAAATTTAACTAATTATTGTGAACAATTGAATTTCGAAGCTGGAATCAGTTCCGATCGCATTGTAATTTCGAGAGTCGATTAGTTCCTGTGCTCGAAATTCCTCTAAACCTTCCAGGCGATGACGAGATTGATCGCTGGTTGGGCGAACCTGTAAAATGCATTTTTATTTCAACAAGTAAGGTCATCTTAAATCTTAATTTTATATTATTTGAAGCCTGTAAATTCTTACTTTCTAATTGAAACCAAAAAATAGTGTCGTGGGGAGATTTGTAAATTGTTTTTGACTCATTGCAAATGTTTACAGAATGTTTTACTACAAATGGTAGCGGATTCCCTGTGTTAAACAAGAAGCACCAAGAAGTAATCAAACGATTTATACACATGGGTTCTCAAGTAGTAATTAACTGTGATTCCATAAAAGATGACTCTCCCAATGGTCATATCAATTATAGACAGTATATAGACCATCTTTTTAGGTCCAGTGTAAGTGTGTCTCATATCCATCATATAATACAATTTATACAATACTAAAGAAAGAAAGTGGGTTAGGAAAAGTAAAATGAATTTTGATTTAAATTAGATGGATGAAAGTGAATTAAAGATGAAACAGTTTACATCAGGCTATGAAGATTATTTGCAATCTCCCTTGCAGCCGTTACAAGATAATTTAGAATCACATACGTACGAAATATTTGAAGAGGATCCTGTGAAATATGAACTATATAAAACTTCCGTTTACCACGCACTCTTGGATTCAATTCCCGAAGTTGAAAAAGAAACAAAGACAGCGTAAGTTGAAAGTTTTCAACTCGATGTTGAGATATTGATCAGTGATTAGGTTTAAATGAAATTCTCTTTTGATTTAAAACAGAGTTTTAATGGTTGTTGGTGCTGGACGTGGACCGTTAGTTCGAAGTTCTCTTATGGCTGCGTCTATGGCAAACAGGAAGATACGCGTTTATGCTATTGAAAAAAATTCTAATGCTGTGAATACTCTGCTTCATCGAAAAAAAACTGAATGGTCTGATAATCAAGTGTCTGTTATTTGTTGTGATATGAGGGAGTGGAATGCTCCGGAACTCGCCGATATAATAGTGTCAGAACTACTTGGGTCTTTTGGTGACAATGAACTTTCTCCAGAGTGTCTGGATGGGGCTCAAAAATTTTTGAAACCGAATGGAGTGATGCTTCCTCAGTCTTATACAAGTTATTTGGCTCCCATAATGTCATCAAAATTATACAACGAAGCACGTAGATTTCGTGATGGCCAAAAAAATCCTCACGTTCATTTTGAGACACCCTACGTCGTAAATATGAAAAACCGATATGAAATGGCTCAACCTCAAAAGGTTTTCACATTCTCTCACCCAAGACGTGGTGAGTGACAGTGTTAATCTCTTGCTTTTTCAGAGGCCAATCTTACAAAACTTATTACACACATAAGTGATAAGAATATAAGATTCAATCGATAGGCTGGAGAAAAATTGCTTGTTTTAGTTATCTGTATAGACTCAAAAATTAATTTAAAAAAATGATATTCTAGATTCCTGCACTAGCAACGACCGCTACGCATCGTTAAGTTTTCAAATTAGTCAGGATGCAGTTCTTCATGGATTTTCGGGATATTTTGAATCTCAACTGTATGGATCAACTTTGATGAGTATCCTCCCTGAAACATACTCCAAAGGAATGTTCAGCTGGTTTCCAATATATTTTCCTATTCGGGTAAACTCCCATCGCGTTAAAGAAAACGCATTAATGAATAAAACAAACGAACAAAGGATAATGAGTGTGTTTGGGAATTTTAGGAACCAATCCAGTTACAAAAGGGAGATACAGTGACAGCTCATTTTTGGAGATGTTCGAGTAAAAATTCGGTGTGGTATGAATGGAGCATTTCATCTCCTATACCTGTTCCCATTCACAATCCTTGTGGAAGAAGTTACACGATTGGCTTGTAACGAAACGTTTTAATTAAAATTCATGCAACAATGAAGCTCAGCTTTAAAGCTTTTCCCTAAATGTCAAACAACACTTTCACATATCACATCTAGGCACTACTATTGATGAGTAAATTGATGATTGATTTTTATTCTTGTTAATTAGTTTATTCTTAATATGTAATTCTAAATCTGTCTGTTTCTCTTATATATCGTGTAAAAATAAATTGTGTCAATTACTTAAACTCATAATGACCGTAACTGATTTGTTTTAATTTACTTGTTACTTGTGTTGTGTGCAAGCTGATATCTACTCGGCTAAAAACGATGAACATGAAAAAAATTCATAAAATTTGTTTGCAGTATGGAGAGGACATAGAACATGGAAGTGATGGCACCTGTCTTAGTCATTCCCCAAAAACAAGGTAACTGGACTTTCTCTTTTTGTCTTATCTCCAACTTTTGTTTTTAGGAGAAAATACGGAAAGAGAAAGTATAGTTTAATTTTAATTGTTCCAATGTAGAACATGTTTGAAAACTTCTCTATGGAAATTCATCTAGATTGGCCATCGGTTTTGATGTACAGGAAGTAAACATCAGCACAATAAGCTTTCGGTCCGGTATTTTGAATTCTCGGATTCTCGCTAAATAAGCGACGAATAAGTCACAATGGCATTGCAACTACCACTACCACAAAATGGGACGAAACCCCATCCGGGAGACGATACGACTAACAACAATATCAATAACGGTAAACTTTTGTACAATAAATATTTCTGAACTATGATCCCATGCTCTAGTTGCATTATGCCACAAAATTCTGGCTTGAATAACGTAAACTGTTACAGTTGGAATAAAAGCACCTAATGGGCAAGTGCCAGTAGTACCACCGGTAAAAACGATTGACTCAAAGCAAATTAAACCTATCAATTTGCAATCCGTTCTAACGTACCGAGAAGAGGTCCCGCTGGGAGTACCGAGATATTACGCCAACAATCTTGACTATGCATTTGCGCCATGTCGCATTTTCATGACAGCCCTTTTCCGCTTTCCCCTTCGCCTGATCGTAGAGGCTGACTTCGCCAGGAGTTTTACATACTCTTGGGATTCGTTTCGAGGATGGATGTTTTTTATTACGGGTGCGTTAATGTTTATTAACGCGATCTTAGTTTCCTTCACTCTGGCCGGAGTGCTATTGAATTACCCGAATCAACCAGCGGAAGGAGTACAAACACAATGGACTGAAGATAAAATTCAGCTGTCGGGAATTCAAAACAAAACTCAAGAAGAACTAAGGCTGGAAGAATTGTTTCTAATCCAAAGAAATTTCGTACCTGTTGTGATGGTTCTACTTTCACTATGTCACGTTTGCACAGGTAGGGGCTAGACTCAATGCATCCTTTCTGCAGATAGAATAATTAGAATAATTATCCAAGTTTTTTAACCTGACACGTTGAGTCGACTTGACAGATTAACGATGTGCAAATATTTGAATGGATTTATAACAGGAGACGTGTCCTTATTTTTTAAACGGAATTTCGTTGCAAGATACTTTACATTCTGGGACGAGGCGGTCGAAGTCATGAAAATAGACGCCGCTATGTATCCAGAGAACGTGAGGATATTCATGCTAAGAGTAACCACGTTTTATTGTGGATTTCTGGTGATATTTTTAGGGCTTGCTGCAAGTAAGGTTCAACATTTACAATTATTACCTAAACTAATAAGTTAACATGAAATTTTTATGGTTCGATAATTGCAGTAAAATTTGCTCCAATTGCCAGTGGTGCCCCAGCCCAGTTAGTGATACTATGGGGCCGATCTTTTTACCCTCCTATTCATGCCATACAAAACTTTGGTATCATCGTATATTTTGGAGACCTTGTCTTTGCTTACATTGTTATGTGCTCAAAGGTTTACATTCTCCTTTTCCTATACAAATGTAAAATCATGAAAAATGCCTTTGCAACATGGAATGAACGTCTCGAAAAAGTTCTGCATAAAGGAGAGCAAGGCAAGACTAGACAAGCGGAGTGTGAAACACGTACCGGATTTGACCACCTCTTTCGAGATTACATTGTGCTTTTAGATCTTCTTCGTGGCTCCGACACACTCTTCGCCAATATCATTGAATCTTACTACGGCACACAAACATTTAGCATCTGCTTTGAAGTCTTCTATTTGATCAGATCAGTCAGTGCTCATGAAGAGTTTAAAAAAGGTTTTACAACTCCAGCTTAGTCATTTATATGAGTATGAGGATATAATTTGTCACTAAATTCATAGTATACATTTATCTTCAGCGAGGAAACTAGATGCGGCATTGATGGGTGTGTATCTATTCCATAGTCTGATGATGTTATTTTTGGCTTCAACTGCGGCAGCTGAAGTAGGAGACGTGGCGATGGATGCACTGGAAATTATTCGACGAAAAGGGTGTGTTGGAAAAAAGACTGAGATGGAGATGTACTTTACTCTTAGCTTGTATATGAGTTACACTGGACATTTTGAGACAGCTTTTACTGCTGGGAGATACGTGGTATTCGATCGAGGGTTCTTGGTCGCATTTATGGGATCCGTTTTCACGTACTTTATCATATTGATTCAATTTACGCCTCCGTTAGCACTACTAGATCCTAGGAAGCTAAGTATTATCACACCACGGAATCTGATTTTGCATGTCGAGAGTACGGACACAGCTCGGATTCGCCTGGAAAACCAATTCGAAACAGGTTTCGCTACGTTTGTTGCTTTTGACAACATGACTTTATAATTGATATTTTACAAATACCTCCAGCTGTACAATTCTGGTATTATGGTTAAGTTGTTGAAGACGAAATAAATAAACACTCGGTTTAAATTATAATCAGTATTTTAGTCGCATATTGCATACGATTTACGATCAGTACTTGACTGCAAATACTGTTAATATTTGATGCGAGGATACAAGCGAAATTTTCATTCATTATTTTACTCTTCTATTAATTCTATTTTTTATCAGGTAATTAGCATCTATAGATTTACTTTATTGTATTGATACTACGTACGTTACTGATATGTATGCGTAAGGCATGTGACTGTCTGTCATTGAGAATTAGCACATACTATATTATCTTTCAGAATTTTTTGATAAGACAACATGTAAATTTTAAATACCTCTCAAATTGTAACAGCGGCAATTAGACATCTGAACTTAGTGTGTACAAAAACTAAATATATTTTTAGTCTAAAGATCAAACACAAGTCCAAATTCCTCTAAGCTTCAAACGAAATGCAAGCCAATAATCAAACTACGAAGGTGAACAATATGGATACTAATATTAAAATTACCTTGTGACTTAAGTCAGACATTAAAATATATTAACGCATAAAAATAAACATTTGTTGTTAATTAATTTACATCCCATGAAATTTATGACTGCAATAACTACAAATCTCCTTAAATTATGAGCGTGAATGCTTAATGAATGAATGGCTGGAGGCATCAGTTACTATACTGCTACATCCGACTAATATGCATGTGACATCTGCTTTAAATACGGATGAAATATTTGCATAGAACTATCATGTAATATTTTTCCAAACTGCCGTTCCATCTTATGTCATTTCAAATTTTAAAGAGGTTTGTGTTCCAGGAGCAGTTCAATGACTGATGTGTCTGCCAAGGTGCTGGTATCTCCGAAGTCTGGATCACCGGAAGCAATTTTTCGAAGAATTCGACGCATAATCTTGCCCGAACGTGTTTTTGGTAATGCGGGAGCCAACTGGATAACTTCAGGAGTTGCAAATGGACCAATCTTTTCGCGAACTGGTGAAATAAAAAGTCCATTTGATGTTCACTAATTACTGCATTTTACTATTTAAAAAAAACGTTCATACCTTTCTGCTTTAACTCACTGACAAGTTGGGTTGTAAACTCATGGCCATCCCGCAAAGTAACAAAGCAGTACAATGCTTCGCCTTTTACATCATGAGCAATTGGAACGACTGCGGACTCGGCGATAGCTTTTCGAACGAAACCAAATCAAAAACATAAATAACTACCTATATAAAATTTAAATAATTACAACGGATGGATAGAGTACCTTTGTGTTCAATCAAGGCTGATTCAACCTGGGCAGTGCTTAGTAAGTGACCAGAAACATTCAACATGTCATCAACCCTACCGGTTATCCAATAATAACCGTCTTTGTCTCTTTTGGCCCCTGCAAATGATTGAACGCAACAATTATGTAAAACTTATTGGATTTTAAACACATTGAAATAAGATAATAAAATTATAATCTAACCATCGCCAGTGCAGTAATATCCTGGAAATTTAGTAAAGTATGTTGCCTCGAACCTATCGTGGTCTCCGTAAACGGTTCTCATCATGCCTGGCCATGGCTTTTTGAATACCAAATAACCTTCGCCAGGACCTTCAATTTCTTTCCCAGCTTCATCAACAATAGCTGGCTCGACTCCGAAAAATGGATACGTCTTTAATTAAAAAGAAACAACAAATAATGATAAAAAACATGTTTAAATAACTGGTTTAAGTACACATCTTACATACCGCTGAACCTGGCTTTGTGGGTATTGCACCTGGTAAAGGGGTCAGCACATGACCTCCAGTTTCTGTTTGCCAGTAAGTGTCCACAATTGGTGTTCTAAAATTTCAAAATGGATTCGGAGGTTTATAGATGCACACAATCAATTTGTTGTTAGAAGTCGTTATAACTTTCAGAAATTACACAAACCTCGAATCCCCAACAACCTTGTGATACCACATCCATGCTTCTGGATTTATAGGTTCTCCGACGGTACCCAGCACCTTTAGAGAACTTCGGTCATATCTATACAGATATGCATACATTTGTTGGTAAATATGACATGCATTTTGCAGAGTATTTTTAAACGGTTTATACTATTACTTTTTCACAAGTGTATCTCCAAACTTCATAAGAGATCTTATAGCTGTGGGTGCTGTATAAAATTGGTTCACTTTGTACTTCTCTATAACAGCCCAGAATCGAGCATTGTCTGGGTAAAAGGGGGTCCCTTCAAACTATTTAGCAAATTTAAAATTCTTAATCAATTAATCAACCGAGTAATGTAATGATCAATATCTTGTTAACTGACCAGCACACTAGTTGCAGAATTTGCCAATGGACCTGCGACACAATATTAAATTAGATTGTAGTGAATTTGCATATATTTATGAACATAAACTATTTGCACAATGACTGTCATTGTTTAATTTCATACCATAAACAACATATGTATGACCCGTGATCCATCCTATATCTGCGGTACACCAGTAAACATCTCCAGGATGGTAATCGAAGACGTATTTGAAGGTTGAAGCTGAGTAAATCATATATCCAGCAGTACTATGTAACACTCCTTTAGGTTTTCCTGTCGAGCCACTGAAAATTACAATTGAGATTTCTAAATAATAAGAAATAGACTAATAAAAAGTAGGAATAGTAGGAATAGTAGGATTAATCAATGAAATTTTTAATCAACACAATCATCACCTAGTGTAAAGCATAAAGAGAGGATCTTCAGCATCCATCCATACTGGGGAAAAATCTTCCGACACTTCTTCCATTACTTCGTGGTACCATTTGTCCCTTCCTTCTTGAAAAGGCACCTACGAACAGCAAAATCAAATATTAAAATGTTGAAGATAATTCAAGAATTTGGATATACTCCATCGTGTCAAACCTTGTAATCATATTGCTTTCTTTTACTAGGTGATTCTTTCTCAGACTGACTGTCCTTCACGTTGACTGCAAGTTTAGGCAGATGGCTTACAACAACACAGTGATCTATGATATGACCATTTTCGCTGCATTTCTTAATCGCCTGTAACAATTCATCAGAAGAACTTTAAAATTTAATTTCGATTTTATATCTCACTCTACAAACTCATCAATCACATTAATAAATGTGTGCAAGAATTTTATCAATATTTCAAGACCTCGTCACTAATTTCTTTGAGATGAATGATTTTGTCTCCTCTCCAAACTCCATCAGCAGTGATCAACACCTTTGCCTTCGCGTCCAACGTTCTGTCCCCAAGCGACTCCGCAGAAAATCCACCGAACTAAACAATACTGTCATCATTAATTTTTATTCAAGTCGAACATAACTCAGATAAAGCAGGTACATTGGTTATCGATCTTACCACAATGGAATGTACGGCACCGATACGGGCACACGCCAGCATTGCCACCGGTAGCTCAATAATCATAGGCATATAAATTGCGACTCGATCACCTTTTTCTACTCCAAGACTTTTAAGTACATTTGAGAACTTGCACACTTCGATGAGAAGTTCACCGTACGTAATTTTCTTATCATCTTTGGGATCATTTCCTTCCCTATTATCATTAAATATCAATCATAATAAAATTTGATAGACAACTCCGAGGCATAACGGATAAGTAAAGCAAATTCTAACCAATAAAATGCAACAACGTCCTTTAATCCATGCTTTTCAATATTGTGATCCAGCACATTGTAGCAAATATTAGTCTTTGATCCTTCCAACCATTTAATGCTAATAGGTCCTTCGTTGATGCTGAAATTATAGCTCAAAAACGAAGAGCCTTCAGGCTGAGGCTTTTCAAAATGGAATTCCTTGATAATATCTTTCCAGAATCCTTCGGGGTCGTCCAAAGACTTCTTATGCATGCTCCGATAAGTTTCAAGAGAATTGATATGAGCATTTTTCGCGAATTCTGCAGTGGGATCGAACACCTTTGCCAAGAAAAATCAAAATACCATTGTCTTAGTTAATAGTTACAAAGATTAGTTGTTGTTGTGGAATCGCGTGCAATACTACAATAATATATATACAATAAAAGCTATTTCATGGAATTCACCCTGTTCTCCCGAGTCAATGATGGCAATAAGCCTGATATTAGTCCAGTGAGGAACACCTTTAAAATAACGGCTTCCTTCAGTTTCAATTTTTCCCAAATATTGCTAAATGTATTTTTAGAACGATAGTACATCAATTATCGAGCATCAAAGCTAAAATTAAAAAGTCCATATGACCGATGGGCGAATAACTGGTTAAAAGTTCTACCTTTTTGATAATACAATACAAAGACCGTAAGATCAGGGTTTTCTAATGTTGTATATCCTTGAGAAGTTTGAATGTAAAAATATTCTGCACATCCAAGAATGATCGATACTTTTGAAACTGAGTTAATTTATGAGTAAGCTTTTTAAGTTTTTGATTCAATAAATAATAGAAATGTGAAGCCTCCGCTTAAGTATAGCCAAAAATATTCCTACACATAACAGAAACGTTCATACAAGTTGATAAGCTTCATGGACCTAGCTGTAACTTCACTAACTTCAGATTTGCATTGTATTATCCAGTCAAGTTTTCCACCCTGGATACCAAATTCTAAATCTGCGTACTTCCCTAACCATAGGGTATGTATTATTTCCAACTCATCAGAGATTATCTAAGTTTTCAAACTTATGCTGAATATTTCAGTTCCGTCCAACATGACGTTCTAAAATATAAATTCAACTCCCTCATTGAATATGTTCTCACTCGAATACAGATTTTAACATACTAGCTTTAAAATATAACTGGACAATACCTCTGCTTCATTCTTTTGTGAATCTCCATTACTAGAGCCGTTGGCTGTAATGCCACTTGCTGCACTATCGGATGTCATCGTACTGCCCAAACTTTCCTGCAAATTTTTTAAAATACACAGCTTTTAATTTCCATCAGAGGATACGCTTGGAAATCAAGATCTAATCTGGACCCTCCTCGACGATAATATTATATAATTATTCTAACAGTTTTGTCGATCTTCTTTTAGATAGATTCAGAGTTTTACTCTCGAAAGTCAAAAATTACGATTATGAATGAGGCAACTGATTATGGCATGTTCGAGCCCATATCTAATTTGAAAATACCCAATCAAGACGGACTCCTTTCCTGTGACAATTTACGGACTTGACAAAATGGAATGATTCTAGCCACTGAGCTCAACATTATGTACACACCATTTAGTAAAACTTGCTTCAAATACCAACACAGTAACCAAATAAAAATAATGATAGAGCTTAGGATAATGGTTTTATAATTGAAAATTGATGTTGACACGGAATCCCTTTCCGTCAGTCAAATTGATGACCAATCTGACAGTATAATAACCCTTCTTACTTTTTACGGCTCTTTTATTTATTTTACAGTGGAACTGAATGGAGCGAGAGAAACGATGAATTCACAAGAACTGGAAATTAACTGGTTGGCCTTCAGTGGTCAACTAAATAAATCCAAGAATCGTTATAGCCAACTCTCCCACGGGACGGACCGCAAATCAAGAATTTCAAGACCTCTTAGTTTGCAGTGCATGCTGTTACGTATTAGGTTATTTAGCGTGGGCCTAGACAAGTTTACCTAACACTAAAAGTGATGTTAGTCTTAAAATGCTATGAACTAGAACTGAAATGATTCTTATTTGGTCTTCGATGCTGAGTCGTTATTTAAATCCACGAATAGAATTTAAATACTACATAGATTATAGACAAATACAACTCTGTTGCTTCAGGTTGATTTTATTTCAAAACCACTTCAACTACTACAAGAACAAGACTGCAAAATATGAAATTCAGTTCAATAGTCAATTGGTCACTAAAGATAATCTTTAAGAATGTAAAATGTAATTAATTAATCTATGTAGGTTATGCAACATTTTTATTGAAAATATTTCATCTTATCATCCAAATGGTATGGTTTCACAAGAGTGATTTGGGGGGCAGTGAGGGCATTCGTACTCTGATCGCTTACTGATAATTCCTTAGACAATTTACACTCTCATGATTTTATATTCAACAAGAAAAACTCTGTTAAAAAATGTTAAAGATCATGGAATGCTTCATCTAATTTTGTTGAAATAAGGAAAAACATTTTCAATCTCTGATGTTATGAAGTTGAACATTTATGGCAGACTCATTCAGTAACTGAATTTCAGTTAACTCTTCCAATTTATGTTTGCGTTTGTCTCCTCAAAAGAAACACGTAATTTGAACGATGACAATACAATGAAAATATTGACATTGAAAAGACAATGCATTTAGATTTTTAAACTCACGTCCTACTATAAGAATCTATCTAAATTCTACAAGCTCATAAGAAGTAGAATAATTGGATTGGATGAGGTTCCGTCGTTTATTCAGCACGATTAATTCTAGTATACAAGGCACAAGGATAAACTCCAGTGACAATTAGATATAGTGGATCGTATGTTTTGTCTCTTGTCAACAATCGATTTAAGCTTAACAAGGTCAGGGAGAAACTGCAATACCTCTATGATAGAGGCTCTATCTAAATAACAGTACAAAATAAGCCTTCGGATAGGATAAAATATTTAAGTCATTTAATCAATCACTCTCTCCAAGCTTCGACTTGTAAATTAATCAACATATTTCCTGGAATTACACTTAAATCTATGAGAAACAAGAAAAAAAAGAGGCATGTACCTGTATTTCAGTAGCACAAATGACCTTGATAGGTCACCAAATAAGTGATACCCACTTTTAGCTTAAATTGCCTGGCAGAGTAGTGGAGTCAGTCCTAAGTCTAATAAGCATATCCTAAACCTTGGCCAAATGGGAGGCAACACACACAGTGCAGTACATGCTGGCATTGAAAATTTCACTTCGACGGCGCAGAGAACATTCTCACTTCACAATTCTCATACATCTCATTTTTACCAAACCAAATGCTATAATAGTAATAGTAATAATATCCGAAGCCAACAATTAATTACTTATGTAACCTATAAACTTTAACTGATTCATTTTCCTATTCACTGCGGCCGAATAACGAATCCATCTTTCGAGTGCCTTTAATCGACCTTGTCAAAGGGACGATTAATTGTAAGTCTAAGAAACCATTTTAAGTGAGGCATACTGATTTTATGCTCTGAAAATATGTGTCTCTGAAACCATGCCTTGAGCCTTGCTTAAATTAAGTGAACTGGAGAATCCTTATTGAATTCAGTTAAAGATGGATCTTATTTGATTGAGTAACTGACATTAAAATTATATATTGCATTAACAGCTTTCAGAAGGATCCCGTATGGCACAAAGTCCAAACGGAATTACGTAATGCTAAATATAGGTTGAAATAGTTTCATATCAGTTTTTAAAAATCAAAATCCCAGCCTCAATTATCAATGTAGAATGTGCATTCATCACCAGATTACAGTTCTATTCCGAGGGACAAATCGATGAGCTTCACGGTCGCATGAGGTACATCAAATGGGTCGAATGACAGCTTATCGACGTGTGCCTTGAATGTTTTCCCATTGAGGATTCGTTGGTAGAATGAAGCTTTGAGGTTACTTGGTGAAAACCTTTTTGGAGCTGCAAAATATAATGTTACAGTGATGTAGATTTTACTTACAAAATTAATATTTAAACTGAACAAAAAACTCTCGAATTACCTACGATTGTGGCCGATATAGCAAATGGAGGATATCGACAAAACTCTACTTCAAGAAGGGATAATTCTTGCAACAAGACGTGTTTTTTTATTCCGTAATCAATCAAGAAAACGTTGAGTGGTCGGGTTTTAACATAACCGGACCCTTGAATCTTATTCAAATGTTCCCAAGACTCCATCAGTCTTACCCTGGATAGCAAATATGGACATTAATTAGCAATTAGGTTGAAACTGTGACTATTAACAGCCAAATTCTGAGGTTTACAAATTTTACGAATGGAAGTAACTTATAGACTGATAAAACTCACTTACCTCACTACTTTCTTTTCTTCCTGCCACCAATAACTAAAAAAATCATTCAATTTGATTTCAGAAAAGGCTAAGGTAGCCTTTTTCCAGGGTAAGCCTCGATTACGAGACATTTCCTTCTCTAACTGCTCTAGTAGATTGAATCTGTTTAGAGGGGTCAACTGAAAATGTACAGAACATTTTTAAAGTTAATTTAAAACAAGGTTTTTACAATGTTTTTTGTTGAATTGTCGATTATTTTACTTACTACAACATTATCAGGTTCACTGGTTGTAGTAATCTTGACTGTGTAGTTATTTTCGGGTTTTAACATCTTTATTGGATCGTCAAGAGCACTCCAAATAATTAAACGGGTATTTATGTTGCACCTCATAACTTTGGGGAAATTGCAAGGACCAAGTATAACCAGTTGGGTCAATTCTTTTATTCTCGTCAAGCACGTTTTTGATGATCCAGTACCGATGGTCACTGCGATTTCTTCATTAATACTTTGGTATTCTGATTGATTACTTGTCTGCCTTCGTACTTCTACTTCAGCAAGATTTGGTGAGCTGAATTTCCTTAAGGTCTGTTAACGATTTATGGATTCAGGTTATGTTATGATCTCATGGTAATACGTAAGTGTCTGGAAACTTCATTAATTGAATTGTGTAACTTACTTTGACAACGCAGAGTTCAGACGGGTCGATAATTTCAGCAAGCCGTTCGGAACTCATGAACTCAACACCTACCAAGTGCGCTTGTACTGCCTAAAAGCATTCATATTTTGTTCATTTAGAAGAACCTGATTCCCTTCAATGATTTACGCAAAATATTTACCATCGATGGAAAGATTCCTAAAAGATAGTCAATATTTCTTGCCAATATCAAATCCTCGACAGAAACGGCTGCAACGGTACCGTAGTCAATGAATAGTACATTAACCAATGGATCATTCAAGGGAGTTTTGTTATCTAAGTATTTTGCTCTGTAGTAGTATCCATCGTCCACATATGGAGCTAAGTAGATATCCCCTGGAGATAAAGGTAGGTCAACTCTACCTTTCCATTTCTCGAGAGTTTCTGCAGCACTCGCATCGTTCAATTTGTCGATAATGTACTGTAAGTGATCCAACATCTCCGTGTGGAACGTAATGAATACATTACCACCTTCGTCTCCACCCACCACAAACGCTCCGCTTTGTTTAAAATTTTCCTGGAAAATTACATAATGGTAAGAGCAGAATCAGAATAGCCGTATATATTTAAAATACACATTTTATTACCTCTGGCAGTCTGGGTTCACCCATCATGCTAATTATATTTTCAACAAGAAATCCATTCAGTCCGCAGGGGAATTTTCTTTTGGGGTACTTTGCGCCGTGTATACGCACAATAGCATCGGTAACTTTCGAACTGCGACATGTATCAGAACTATGCACGTCTACTTCCGGTACCCGTACCGGGCGTATAAAATCTGCCTTTAAGGCTCCAGTGAATATATCTTCGCAAGCACTCAAAAGGATCCTTTGGAAAAGATGGGCGTCTTTGTAAAATGACAATCCATGTAAAGTGAAGTATCGTATCTAAATTACAAAATAGGGACATGTGACATGATAATAATTTGTTATGTTGGCAATTAGAATGTGCATTCCAAATTTAGAAATTTAGTACCCTTGGTGGTAGTCGACTAAACATTTTATCCAAGTAGTACAAACTTCGTAAGCGCACGGTCAGCACGGGTAAGTCCTTATCCAACAGTACCACCGAAGCAACATCGTGGACCTCATCTTTAATTTTCGATTTGATCTCAGCCCGTTGGAAAGACCCATCGAAATGTTGCAGCACAACTGGAACTCGAGGTTTGACCAAGCTCCTCTGAAGGTTTACGCCATCCTTTTTCATGAGGGAGCTGTAGAACGCGTTTATATGGATCTGCATCTGCAAATACTAAACAAACGACACACGATCTCAATTAAAACTCAAGTCCTATGGACCAAGCGTATGAATTCTAGTATCTAATTCTATGTGAATGAATAACCTACCATTTTGTCTTCTTGTGGCAACTCGTAGGATAATCGACCGAAATCCCCTTCAATTCGGTTCAAGTCTGCAAGATTGACCACCCTGATTGTCCTCGGACGACGAGAAGATGGATGCCGAACTTTCAGCTTTCCAAAATGGGGATCCAGGCCCAGGCCTATGGGTAAGTCTTCCAAAATAATATTTTCTCGATCAACTTTAATTCCACGTTCCATGGTTGTCACTTTCTCTTCGTTTATCACGTATTGACTGTTGAATGAAGTGAGTGAACCTTTTTTCGATTATCTAAAATCATACGATAGAATTTTCTGTTCTGCTTATTGAATGTTTTTATCTTTCTGTGAAATTATGTGTGCTATTTAGTTATAAAGAAAATCAAACTATTAACTTACAGTAGCTCCCGTGCGGACGTATTGAGAAACGTGTCCGAAATTTCCGAAAAGCGATTTAGTCTGAAATACAGTCTTCTTTGAATTACAGTAATCAACAGAAATTCACTATTTATTGTCTTGTATCTACTGAAGACGACAAATAAAATTTCTAGTATGAGTGAATTTTTTTAATTGTAATGTCGTTCGTCTCTCCTCAAAGTCCAAAGACGTTATGAAAAAGTAAAAACTCGGATTCTTATTCCAAAACTAGATAGTTTCCATGAGGTCTGATGAGGTGCGACTGAACTGCTGAGACTCACTGCGAACACTGCGAACTGTGAGTCCAGCAATAGCAACAGAATGAGTATCGAAAATATATTACGAAACGTTTATATTATCAATATTCCTTGAACATGTTCCTCCAGCTAGTAGTCTCTCTAGTCTCTCATTAAAAAAAGCCTCAATAACATTGTAACACAAATAATGCAACGGTTGCGGTTTGCGGGTAAACAGAAAATAAAATCCGCTAAGTGAACTTTAATGAGTCAATTTAATATCCTAATATCAAAAATGACTATGCATGAGGGGGCTGATTTACAATTAAGTTATCGCCATCGGTATTCGAGTTCATTACTTAGAATTTAGGTCTAGGGTGTAGGACATTTGCATTCACTTCGAATATATAGCTTTGTATATACTTGATTAGTATTTTTTAAATCAATATATGGTAATTGAACTATGATATCAAACTAAAAATCTTTACCTGTTCCGTATAAGTTATAACTATTTGGCCCAGTTTTTATAAATGAACCATTACAGCAGTAATTGACTTAAAAATATAATAAATATGAAAAATACAAAAGGCAATTCAATCAATTTTGTCATCAATGACGGAACTAAACGTACTCGGCGTCTTTAAGTTTTACGAACTCTTGTTCAATTGTATCCATGAATTCTTTGGTAATTTCTTGAGTTGGTAAAATCGCCGAATCAATTCCAGTCACGATTCGTATAGCCCCATCATAACTTAGAATTGTAATACTGATCCCTGAAAAAAATTAATAATCACCCAATCAAAGATATGATAATAAATCGTTCCAATTAAAATAGAGCTAGAACTCTACCTATATTTCCACGAAGTGGTCCCCCAGTAAACATGCTGTCAACGAGCGGAAATCCGCCTACCCCTTGACTGTCGGCCGGAGGGCCTGGGAAATTGGATAAAATTACGCTAGGAAAATAATTTGTCACCATAGTTCGCTTGATTATCCATGTCGGTAGAAGGTTCACAAATTTTAGGAGAGCAAAATTTACAAACGGAATAGGGCTTTTTTTCATAGCTTCAATGTACTTTTGCAGCTTGTGCAGTCTTTGCTTCGTATCGGCAGTGCCAACAGGGAGCTCCATGAAGCCGTAGCTCCTGTAGAAATTTCAAGAAAACAAAAAACATTTAATTTAATCTATTATGTAATGTTGAACTAGCAAAAACACCTACAGAATATTACCAATGGTTTCCTAGGCCTGAAGGATGCCCGGGCCATGGGAGTGGAAGAATTGCATGCATTTGTTGAGGAACAGCAACCTTGTACTTAATCATCATGTTCCTAATTGCACCTGTTATGGCGCAAACGAGAACGGCTGTAAATCCAACATGGTATTGAGCTTTTATCTCTTTGATGCAGCTTATGGGAATTCTGGTGCTCCAAGCTTTATGGATTTTTCGAGTCAGTTTGTCCTCGGGGATGTGCCAATCATTTACATCCAGAGCTGTTATTCCTTGCTTGAAGAATTGATACGGGAGTTGCAGAGCTGCCCCCAATTGGTACAATCGCTTCTGGCAAGCCGTTCTTTGCACAAAAGCGGGCTTAACAACCTTTTCGAATGAGTCCGTAAATACACATTTCATAAAGAGTTGCATAATAGCAATCCCATCCGCAAATCCATGGTGAAACTATGAAAATAGAAGATGTACATTTTTGACTAAATTATTTTAGCATCGATTTATCATCTCTAGCACGAACAATTAACTATAATTTGAGACGCAGTGTTGAAATAAAAAGCTTTAAATGCTGGCCACGGGGAAAGAAGCAGAATAAGTAACAGCTTATGAGCTATCTCGTATGAGATGAGAATGCAATTTAAAAGAGCCGTACTCTGAACAGGACGATTGTCTTCGGAGATTGTGGATTGGCCACTCCGTTCAACATTACATTTCCAATTAAAACACATTCCCACGGGCTCTTGTGCCTAGAAAATGGTGCGGCTTCTAGAATTCCGACAATTTTAATGAAATCACTCTCTGAAATCAGTTTGGATTTACTTTCTTCCCAAATACTAACGTGTTCTGTGATATCAAAACAATCTTCCTGTTTCCACCACATGTAACCCATCCACTTTTCATAGTACCGTTGCGTCTCTGGGTAAAGCAATTTATTAGTTTTCGGGTCAACGCTGTAGACGGAGCTTTTTGCAAACTCTTTACAGCTTTCCACATCCGTTGTATCAAATGCTCCCATCCCAACAATCGTACAAAGAGGTCTTCCATGGATATCGTCGATGGCTAGAACAGGATTCACTCCACCCATGATTTGAATGTATTCTTTTACAAAAACTTTTACATACACAATCAAGATTACTCTCCATAGATAAGCAGGCACAAAAATTAGTGTAAGAACCGGTAGTAGCACGACAATAAAGAAAATTAGGGAGAAAAATGAGAGTACTAACTCTAAGATGACAGTAAGTACAGATTGGATACATGAACCCATTGTACACAGATATTATAATTATGACAGATCTTCCCAAATTTCAGAGATAGGAAATAACTAAATAAATGCAGTCTACACTTTTCGAGAAGTGTTTGATACTATTTGGTAAATAAAAATAGCATGGGACTTCGTAGAGAAAGGGCTCACGAGTAATTGGGAAAAGGGATGTGAATATCTTAGGACAAGTACAATTTGAAGCTCTGCGAATCTGCATTTTAACAGTGTCGTGACCTGTGTACACTTGATCATTACAAATTTCCACATTTTCCTTCATTGATCGAAAAGTAAAAAATGAGTACGTCTGTAGCCTGTCTACATGGTCAAATTAAATATCCCTTTGAGGTAGTTAAGCAACAAACCAGTTCTGTCTTGCTCGTCTCATAATTGTATTGCGTAAAATACCTCCATAAGAAATCCACAAACAACCATCAATCTAAGGGTATTCAGATGGCATACAATGAAATACTGCTTAGTACAAGCTAATTAATTTTTTTGGTGCCATTGGAAGACACACTCAGAAGTTGGCACTGTAACTAACTATTATATGAAAAATCCTGAGTCCTGTTGCCTATAGGTAGTTGAACCATGATATTTAGATCCACGACCGATAATCATTGCGACGAAATGTTTTTTATCGAGGTTTACAGTTACAAATTACAAAGGCATTTGTATTGTATGGCGCTAGTGAAAATATAAAACACGTCATATACTTGGTTAAAACTTGCTAATAATAATTTTTGTCTCTAACACTCTGGGACCTGTAACTTATACCAGGTTTTGTTATAATACATTTATCAGAGCAAATACTGATTATCCGCCGAACCGTCAAATAAATGCAATTTCATCAACCTTAGTAATGTGAGAACTTCAAATTCAAAATTCCATCAACTTTTGACTCTAAACACTGCCAAATTGTGTCAACTGATGAGCTACTTGGTAGTAACTTTGTTCAGAAAAAAGTTGACAACTTTTACCAATGAAATTTACTTGCTACAGAAACATATAGACATTGAAGCCAAAGCAAACTACTATTTATTATCATATATTCAAGTAATCCATATTTTAATACGTTAGTACTTTTGTCTAAATAACATAGATATTAATACAACAGGATACGTTTTTCTACAGGTTTTCTACAAATCGGACATTCAGCAATACGGTCTCCACAGCTTTGGCATGTTCCATGTCCACATAGAAATATTAGATTTTTTAAACGGTCCAAACATACAGGACACATAGTCTGAAAGAAATTAAAAGAATTCATGTAAACGTAAACTCTGAAAAAACATTTATAACACCGCCTGTTTATATTTGTTTAGAGCGAAATAAATACCTGATCTTTAATATCCTGGAGCTGTTGTTGCAATTTCTGCACAGTATAGTCCTTTGCTCCATTATTTAATAACTGGCCTTGTCCAATGCCAAATGCACCACTAAGACCTGTGTTATTGGCGTGGTTAATGTTATCGCCGACTGAAGTTCCGCTAGCAGTGCTAGCACAGCCTCCGTGAGAACTTAGAAGATTAGCCTCCATACTGGGAGACAAATTGGAAGGTGCCACACCCGTGACATTACTGTTGTTAGTATTATTAGTGTTATTTGAAATGACATTTGCTCCAGGCACTAAAGCCAACGACGATGCCGCCCCACCACAAGATAGGGAATTGTTGTTGTTATTATGATTGTTGTTGTTGTTATTGTTGCTATTATTGGCATTACTGTTGTTAGAAGGAGGTGGTGATAAAGTCACGAGATTTGATGCCGGTTTCTTGGGTTGATTTTTACTACATGAAACGAGCAATGAGCTCATTCGATCAATATGAGATCTGCAGGTCACGCATTTCTTCATCAAAATCGCACAGCTTTCACAAGCACATATATGACCACATGGCTGGAAAACGATGGACGCTCTACGATCTGAGCATACTAAACATTCTTCGATCTAATAAGAAAAATATTGTTACAATCAATTACGTCCAACTTTTATGAATATTTGGAAAGAATACCTTCGCTCTACTCGAAACTGGAGCTCGGCACAGGAGACATTTCTTTACACGAGATCCGCACTGTTCACAACAAACAGCATGTCCACAAGGGTTGAATACAACTTCTCTAGGACTATCCGAGCAGATTACACATTCATCTGCGGATTCAGCAGGGTCCAAACTAGGTGTAGGACTTTGGGACTTGACTGCTCCATCCAGTAGGCTCCTAATTAAATCAGTATATGTAATTGATTAAAAAGACATAACTGATTGCAGAGTCTAACTTCTCCCGTCCGAAGTAAAACTTTTTTTACTACTTAAGTCTCACATATCTATCGAACAGATAGCTTGTAAAATCTACCAATGATTTTAATTTCATAGAAGCAATAAAGGAATCTTAAACTTGTGCAGTAACTTCTGAAAGGAAATAAAAGAATTCATCAAATAGGTAGCCAGAAGGTTACTCATTAAAAAAGTACTTAGGTCTTTCAGTCTCTTTCATGTTACTTAAGTCAACTGGCGACTAAACTCAGAATCAAACTACGAATAGGTAAATTAAATGAAAGTTTTTCGAGCAATAGGACTAGCATAAAGGCAATTCTAGGAGGACCTTTATGAAAGAAATAGTTGTAGAAGAAAGAGGAAGGGAAGTGAATGTCTACCAATCTAAGTGCGACCAGAGAGAAAGTGTGATAGGGCGAATATCTCATTCAATAAACTTAAGTCAAGGCTGAATCTAGAGAAAATGGTATCTTACGTGACATTTCGTTCACTGCGACACTGAGTTAGAGCTCTGCACAAACTTGGATCAGGGCATAAATCCAAAGGCGTTTGAGTTTTCTTGTTCCGAATGGTCAAGTCAGCTCCATGAGCAGCCAAAAAACATGCAATCGATGCTGAAGATTTTCTGTCCGCACCCGACGGTCCGAGGCCCATGAGGAGCTAAAATAATTTCCCAAAAGAAACAACGATTCCAAATTAGTTTCAACTACCTCTCACACGCAAACTTACACATACATATGACAGCTATAATTTTGGCATAGGGACGAGCTCTATGACATGTATCCCACCGACTTTTATACAAGGACAAATTCTTATGTCTAGCCATATAGCTACTATAGAATTTTATTGACCTCATACAACCTCGGATACACAATGCCAAGTATGATAACCATACTTTTAGTCAAGCCCAGCATATATTGCCTCTAAAAACTATCCTTTACCGATCAATTGTATCCAGAAATACATTAATAAAGATTTGGAAACTCTCCACACTAAACCTAAGCTACAACAGCCGAACATAATAACACCAAACAAATTTGAATCGAAATAAATTACATTATTAATATAGATGACAAGAAACTCATCATAAACCCAGCAGATAAATTCATCAGAAAAAACATTTCTTATACTTCAGAGATAGATTACACGTAGTTTCAAGATTCCATATTCGTTTATGGAATAGAGTCTACTAACTTATACAGTTTTATATGGAAATGAAATATCGAGCCCAGAATTTGTCAAAAAACAGACACTTAGCATAATGCTCAAAAGTCAAATCAAAAATCCTTGATTGACTACCTAGCTTTTATGTTAGACGTATGTTTGAGGGAATAAAATTATAAAAAATCATTGAATAAATTCTAACATCTGACGATTTGAATCATGTAAAATCATCGTACATATGAAATAGTTTACCTTACTGACGTCTTGAACATCTTGTAGCTGCCTCAACTGGGACAGCGTATGGTGACGAAGTGCCTCGTGAAGTGGAGTGTCTCCGTCTTTGTCTGCCAAATTGAGATTTGCACTCGCTCGCACTAGAAGCTGTCATAAATTTGACAAGGAGTCAGAATTTCATTTTCTCTCACTATTCCATAATTCATCTTCAATCATATGAGCCACAGTCAACAGTGACTAGTGACTACATCCTATTAGGATTAGAGATGTCGAATGAATTTGTCCAATTTCCTTTACTTACCCGAACAATCTGTGAATGTTGACGCTCAACAGCCAAATGCAATGCGGTTTGAAGATTAATGTTCTGTAAATCTAAATTCGCTCGACCTTCCCGCACGAGTAGTTCAGCAACCTAGAATAATTTATACAAACCCGATTTAATTACAAATTTCTATAACACATAACTACGTCTTTTAACCACTCTGAGATCCCATTTTACATCCTATTTCTATCCATTTCTTTAGAATTCAATATCCTATTTCTACTGTTTTGGCTACGATTATTTGGATTCTACTCTTATAGATCGTATCAACTAATGATGGACGACATTCTGAGTCCAACTTGTCATCAGTCATCATTCTCACCGTTGTAGTCGTAAAGCAAACAATAAACATGCGGTGGTGGGACTAATTCCAAACTCAAGGTAGACCAAGTTAGATAATTTTATGTTAAATTCCGTAAGTCCCACGATAAATTTGCATACAGCATCAGTTCTGAGCCGGAATATCGAAAAGGGGGTCAGAAACTGAATGTAAAATAACAAAATGAAACAATATTATGGGATTATGGTTTACATTTCCCTTCATCTTGTTTAAACAGACAGAGCTTAAATTATTAGAAAATGTTCTACCTGCTCTAATAATTGACTCCTTTCATCGATGCGAAATCCTGAATCGATATTGAATCTATGCTTAACTAATGAGCAGTATGAGCAAACAATTAAGTTAAATAAAGTCAACGTTAAAACTTTATTTTGATGATAAAAGCGAGTTAATTTTTCACACAAATCAAACAGCTTTTCTACATTTCAAATAATTCTTTTGGAAGAGATTCATAAATTAGCAGTTACAAAGGCCAGGACGGAAGTTTAATCTACTTGGCGTTGGCAACCCCTTAAGAATACATTTGCTGGCTTTCTCTGACAACTGACAACAAAACTTTCTTATCATTGGCTCGATTCTCATCCCCTGTGTGAAACTTTCCTCAACTAAGCTAACTGAACTCTACAACATTTCTCAGTGTTTGTTTTTCTTTATCTTGTTATTTCACAGGATCAACGAGTTACTTACTGAAAAAGACTAGGGTAAGCCTGTTTGCATGAAACAAAGGCTTTCTCTCCGAAAATGCCTCCAAGGATATCTATCTAAAGCTCTCTGTTTAAAGGCGACACAACGGAATCAAGACTCTTTATTCAAGGAGCTCACTAAAACATCTACTTAAGTATATCCGATTTGGAAGACTGCGTAGAAAGATCTTAAACCATCTGCTCAAGGCGCTGAGCTCCTTCAGTTCTCATCATTTTCAAAAGCAAAAGTCAACTGAGCACCTTATCTCGAGAATTTCTTTTTACACTTTCGCTCAAATAAAAGATATATTTTCAAAGAATCAGAACCATAAATGTCAAACGATAGTTATTTTATATTCCCTACAGTCTAGTCGTTTCTTAAGATCAGTGCACCTCATGGTCAAGATTACATTCTCAAGAGAGAAAAAAAACGGGAGCAGGAAAGCTAAAGATGAACATGAATGGAAGGGCACAGAGAATCACACCCCTTACATGATATCAGGTTAAAATAACAGCATAAGAATAGGGACGTCAGTTGTACATAAATTGTTTTTGAATCAGGCATATATTCCATGTAAAGGTTTTAATTTATAAACTCATTTGAGCAGTACTTGTGCTTCAATAATTATTTAGGGACATCCACTTCGACATTTAAAACTTAGACTTTTACAAAATGCATATATGAAACTTTACCTCAACGTGATTGTTCAACGCAGCGAGATGCAGAGCGGTGTATCCGTCATCCTTCTTTTCGTCAACAATCCACGCTCTTGGCAGCTTTTGCAATAGAATTCTCATGGCACTGAAAATAGAAAAAAATAATATTATTCCAACTGAATATTTTCAAGTTTTTCACTTAGTGATTCAATATTTTAGTAAAGAGGCGGAAAACTGGATTGAATTTTCTTATCCGCATGATTGTACACAAAGAAAAAAAGTTCCATTCCAAATTCAAAAATCAAAACTATTCATTTTTTTCATGCCTATCTACGTACTTGTCAAAATCCAACTTATGTCTCGCTTTGTTTATTTAACCAATTCATCATTCTGCTTCTCTTCGTTTACGCTCAATATGTCGCATAGCTTGTGTTCCTTCCCCTCAGAAAGGACATTTGGAACGAGTGAAGTAGCTCAATTCATTCATATACTTTCAGAATTACTTTTCTCCAAAAATAAATGACGACCGAGGATCCGACCGACGTCAGCTTTCCGAAATCCTTAAGCTCATTCATTTACATTCTTTCCACCGCACACCATAAAAGCTAATACAGACCGCTCCGTCTCTCCTCCTTTTTAAATTTTGAATTTGAATTCTCTCCATAAATATCCTTCATCTACTTGCCCCTCCATGATTCTAGGTTTGCAACATTACAACACGTTTACTATGGCATTTTTTTTGTAAAACAATCCTTCTAAGAACCCTAGGACGAAAAAAATCTTGCTAAAGAAAGCTAAAAACGGTAAAGCAACGTGCAAGATAAATAATGGGATTGCAGCAATAATTAACAGATTCAGTAATTAACAAATGAAAGACTTTATCCAACATCAGTGAGAAATGCACAATGCCAGAGAATCCTCCTCACTGTCAATTCCTCAAGTCATCTCGTGCCAAAAGTTCTATAATCCAGCTAAAACATCCTTTAGGTCGAACCGAACTGCACCGGCACGTGACCCGACAGAACATCATGGCCATGACAAAATATTATTTTTTCTCTTCCTTTCTTTTTCATCTATTCGACGACAGCCAGCACAAGACATGCCGAGAAGATGGAGAAGGCTTGAAAAAGAAAATAAAGAAAAAAGCAAGCCAAGTGCTGCGAAGACAGAAATACTTATGAGTAGCCTGGAAGATTCAACTTGTGAAAACAGGCGAAGGCAGTGCACATATAGTAACGCCAGAGAGTTGAGATTCAAGGGGCTACAGGATTAGAGGCCTACGCCAACAGGAGCCCCAAGAAATACATACATTAAACATGTACGGAGTAAGAGTAAAAGTAAAGTCGAGTTCAAAACACTTGCAACTTCCCGAATCCCCTGAATAGTTTCTGGATTAAAGAGGATAGCTAGAGGAAAGGCTATATTAAGAACGTGGAAGAAGAAGAGACAAGATGTAGAGATAGAACAAGTTAGACGGATATGGAGGAAGAGAATCGTGTTAGTGAGTTGGTCCCCCCAGAGCAGTCAAAAGTAAAGGGAGGGATGGTCGGATCGGAACTAAAGATGAACAACCAGGGCTTAGATAAGCACAATATTCATAGTAGCTGTTGTAAATGCTCAAGAACTGAGAGACAAGAACTCCATCTCCCTCCACCATTAAGGAGGAGAAGAGGAGCTTGAACCAAAATAAACTTACACTGACGAATGTGACTCAGAGGTGCAATTCTAGACGTTACCGAAATTGGACTAAAAAGTTAACCTCTTGGAAACTCCGATTCCATTCACCAACAATTTTTTCATCTAAATGTGTCAGAAAAGGGTGACCCATGCTTCATCCTTTCTCACTTTTCTTGCAACCACACACACACACCCGTCTCCTATTTTTTGTCACTCCCTAGTTTTCTCCATCCACTTCCTTTCCGTTTAAGCATTTTTAAGCCGTTTCCTTCAAGGCCTTCGTCTCATTACTCACGTACGTCCAACTATCAACAATCTATCTATCTGTTAGTTGGCATGAGCGTGACCTTCCACCTTTCACCAAGCCTCCATCTTCAACACATTTAAAACTGTCTCTTTTAGCTGTACTCTGTAATAGAGCCTTCAGAGGTTGAAAGTTGAACACCCTAATATCCGTCACGTCTTATTTCATGTCAGTCTCTCTAAGCCTCAAGAATCTTTATGTTTACCCATTTACACCACCTCGACACTAATCCTTAAGCCATTTACTTAAGAAACACACGGGGAAGAAGCCGAGCTGCCTAAATTGAGACACACAGTTTGACTTCAAAATGTAAATAAATAAATTCAACACACTTTTGCATTCCACTAACATTTACCTTTGTAATACAAATCGATAAGAGCAGGAGAACCCGGCAAGACTTATTGTTGTAGAGTTGATTTTATCAACATGGCGTGATCACCAGATCTAAACTCTCACGTACTTTAGACTTTACGAGTCCCATCAAATGGAAAATGGAATTGCTAAAACTACAATAAATTAGCCTCATCTCATACGGTTGTCACAATAATGCTACAGATAACTAATTTCCAGCTTAATGTAAATGAGAATGTTTTAGAGGGTATTCCAATGAGTACAATAACTCATTCATTTTAATTTGAAGTTTCGTGAACGAGATAACGTTCTGATTATGATAGATCTATAGAAAAACCCTGTCTGTGGATTTGTGAACTTTATTGTTTGTTATATAATAAACCATTACAAAACGGGTATACCAAAGTGTTGTAAAAGGGCATAAAGAGAAGTTGTGAAAGACCATTGAAA
>JAQFYM010000329.1:0-78029 GCA_034694785.1 Agrenia bidenticulata
TACTTTATTTCAAGAAACTTTATCTCAAAATCAACTAACTTCTATTAATATTTAACTAAATATGAGTCCGTCTTGGATCTCATTTCTTAGCTCGTGGGCTTCTAATAATAATGGCTGCTCGGAGCTTAAGGCAAAACACGTCCTTCCTCTCCGAACTCTGAACAGAAGCTTCCTTTCTAAATTATTAACGGTCACTAGGCATTTCTTCCTCACTACCATGCCTCCAAACCGAATTATACTAACATGAAAATATAGATGGCAACAACAATCATTTTCTCATGAATATCCTAACTATCTCTAAATATTCCTAAATATTGCCCTTCGACATTTCACAAGTAAAGTTTTATTCTAATTTAAAACTCCCGAAAAAAAAACGGTCATGAACGGTTACGGTGACGTGAAGTATAATGGAGGCAGTAGTCGTATCGTTTCGTTACCCAGTGCAGCAGCCGGCATTAACAACTTCATTGTTGAGAAAAGAGCAACGGCAACTTTCATAGTTGGTTCCACCCACTTCCACGGCCATATTGTTGTAGCAAACTTCTTCACAGAAGGTCTCGCAATTGGTGAACCGAGGGGGTTTTGGCTTATTGCTGATTCCGCAGGTCAACTCTAGGATTTTATCCCGTAAACTTGCACCATGACTCTCATTGTGACCGGGGACGTTGAGAATGTCAAAGGTTTTATTGGATCCTTGGACTTTTATTATCTGGGATGAGCATGGACGGATTTCTAATAATGAAATGGAAATCAAGAGGGAAATTGTAGATGGAGCCTTCATTTTGATTTGGATTTTAAAATTATTTGCAAGGAATAATCCAAGTATGTGCAAAGTGGTCGGTGTGGATAGGACAACTAATGGTTAGTTAAGTCCGTGCATGATTAGTATTTGTGTTTTATAGGTGGTATCGATGATTTGATCTGTTGTGAGTAGAATTTATTTTATCATGACACTGTTACCCCCACGGAACTATTTCTGATTGTCTATCTGCAAGAGCACAAGTCAATATGCATGTCATTATCAGAGGGAGGTTCGAAACTGTTTTTAGTAGAGATGTTATACATTCACAGGGTGACAGGGTAAGTAAACATTTCAAAGATAACTGACATTTGGAATTTGTGTCAGTAGTGACTGGGACACGTAACTGGTCGAAATCAGTTTTACTTATCTCACGCGCCCTACATACTGTATTGCCATGCTGATTAAAAAAGCAGTTAAAAAAGGAGTTCACAACAACACATCATGTTTGTGTAACCTTGAAGCATTGGTTTTTTATGGAATATCCAATGAAGTGATCATTGAGAGACAATTATTTACGAATTGGTATCAATATCAATGCTTGATGAGCTAATTAATTATTATATTTATTTTAGAATGCAAAGTCACTTTAAAAAAATTCCAATGAATTTCAAGTAAGGTCTATTAGTCTATTTCATATTAAAAAATATCCCAGTCATCCTCAGTGTTGATCCTTTTATATTTTTCCAACTAATTAATCTGCCACATATAATTTATGAAAACAATAATAATTGTTATTAGATGCAAAGATTATGTGTAACACCGTAAAATATTTCCAGAGTTGGAATGAAAGCTGAAAATGAAATGAACAGTGTATGGATGTTCCATAATGATCTGTAAGATAAGTATCAAAGAGTGTTGTCTCCCGGGTAGAAGAGATCGGGCCTTTTGGCAGCCCGGGTGAGACAGGTTTCCTTCCTTCCTGTGTTCAGGAATCCGAGTGTGCCTTGCCAATGTGAAAGTAAGCCGAGATCTCCGAATTCCGCCTATTCATGCCACCCACCCTGATCCCCCGGGAAATTTACCCGAGTCCCCTCAACTTATCGACCGACCTCATGCCTCATCCCATGGATCCAAACTTATCTCCTCTGCCCTCCACTTCTACCCGCCTTAACTGTCACAAATAGGACAATACTCTATACTAATGTCTCCCACCTCATTCTGAACAACCTTAATCCCTATCACCTCCCAAGCCACTTTCCCTCCTAGTTAGTTCACTCACCGTCTAATAACCAAACTCAACTAATCTACCCCCCCCCCCTCCCATCCTCTAATGCTAAAGACGCTATCCCCCCATGCTTTAGTAGACCATTCGTATCCACCCGGTCCCGAAAATACCGAAATCCGATTTTTCAAACCCATCCACAGTTCATTCCTTTCCTTCACGGAAATCAAATTCGGTCAGTTTGCCCTCTCTAGAGACTCTAGCTGACTCTACCGAAGGAATCTTAAACAATGGCACATTTCCTGCCTCCAAATTCGATAAGTCCTGGAACAGCTTGATGATCTCTCCTCTATGTGTTGATAGTGGATGCCCCCTGCCTTTGTGTTATGCATCATATCGGACCACACCACCACTTGAGCTTTATCAACCTACCACTTTTACACATCTTCTCTTATAGTACCTCTATAGCTTATCTATATTGATGATGTAGACCTTAGCTCAACTAGATAGGCTCCTAGCTCACAAGCTATCTATTACCCTTAGACTACCACCCCCGATTTTGAATCCCTCGATCTACTCAACAAAACTATCATCAAATCCTTTCCTTGTTTAGTTATCCTTTCTCTCCCTCCGTAATGCCGTGTTATTCTATAGACATGAGAGTGTATATAAAAAAACTGGATGACTTTCTCCCTAGGCCCTCTACATTATATTCCTCTGTGTGTATTTCCTCGTGTCACCCACCCACAACGTCACTAGTCACTACTAGACCATGGCCAGGCTCTATACAATCCTAGCCACTTATAGTTATAGAGCAAGCCCACCCTTTTCCGACGAATCAATGTTCTCATCTGAGTCAGAGTTACTCAAACTATAACACTAAGTAACATCCGTATAAAGTAGGTTCGCAAATGTTGTATACACTGCCCCCACTGGTCTATGGACTGCACACGGCTCTACTCTAGAACAGCTTGGCTCTGCCATGGACTCACATAGATCCACATGGAGGGAATCCCCGTCTAACTTTAGAGGGAGAGGGAGACCCGTTCCGCAAGTAATTGTGTTATTACTCATCCGTCCACATTTTACTTTCTCTCACACTTTCACACGGCCGTCGCCCCCGTCTGACTCCCAGCCTATCATTCCATAGCAGGGGCGTAGCAAACTAGAACCTTCAGGGGAGGGCATGTAACCTATGTACCTTTGTAATAGGGATTTTAATATTAGATTCCTGTAGGGAGAGTTGCATTAGAATTTCATATTGTGTAAAAAAAGAAGAAGAAAAGAATAAAGAGTCGGGTTGGGGTCAGTACGACTGTGGAAGAGAGCCGGTGTTGTTCTCCATGATTAACGTCATCCGACAGACTATTCTCATCCTCATTATATGAACATCACCAAGTCTCCAAGTACATCCGTGCTTCAACCGTGTAAACCTCTGACTGAGTATGTGTTAATATGTGTCAAATCTAATGACCTCATGTTTCTCATTTCATTTCTCATGTTTCTCAGGATAAGAAGGTAGCATTGGTTGTGGGATAGGGATCGATAGGATTTAGGGTGATTGATAGTTTGGACTTGTCTATTAGTGTGGAAACTTGTTTTTTGTAGCTAGCGGGTAGTTATCGGATTACTTATTAAAATATTAATCATGATGGTGTTGAGGATAATTGTAATTGTAAAACGACTACCTGATTGTAAAAGCTCATAAAGTTAGTAAAAAAAATTGTAATAGGTTTCCAAAGCCCTATATAATGACATGGGTTCAACTAGTTCAACCAATCGTAAAAGGTGAATCTCGCCCTGCATTAAAAATCCAAAGGGCCTGGATCTATAAAATGGTAAAGCAGTTCTCAGAGACTCCTCGTTGAGTAAGGCTATCCAGCGTGTGTGCGGATGTGAATAAAACCGGAGAGAGATATGTTGGTAGGTTGGTAGGTGTTATGTTCTGAAGAGAAAGTCAAGTAGGTCGACTATAGCTGGGCTCTCCCTCCAACTTGATCACCGTCCTTCTGTGTCAATAATTTAGAACAAAGTCAGCCTCTTTTGGGCTTCTTGTGGTCGTGGTCGTGTGGTTAGTGGCAGTGGTGGCTCATTCTTGAACGAAGCAGTATACTCCATAGCTGTAACCTATCCAGCTCTGAAGACTATGAAGGGAGTGAGTAGTGTAGTGCCTAGTTTGGCTTGTGATGTCTGACTCTTGTGTCTGATGTGATGGTGGTGGATCGAATGCGTGGACGTGATAAAAGTATATATTTCATGAAATGCAGAGCAGAAAAAGCGCGGGTTCGGAAGCGCATGTCGCAATCTCCGGAAATCGACACACAAGCCACCACCAAGACCAAAACCAACCACCACAAAACACTATCAAAGTCCAAAAGCTTAAACTACTCCATATACTTACTTATGACTATCTCCGTCACTACTCCAACAGATTCCTCCTCTCTATCACCCTCCTCACTTTTCCAACAGTTCCAACTACTTAGGAAAGTTTGAATGTCACAGGTTAGGGGTCATCCACAACCAACGGCTACAGACCAAGATTAGGATATACCATTGCACAAAACCCTTGGCCTTGGACTGGCATTTAAAAGGGGTATGGAGAAAGAGGAGTAAACTTGTAAAGGTACTTAAACCCTAAGCGACCACCACCGCCAAGAACAATTAACTTTCCATGCGGGCATTTTACCCGTCTCCATCCGTCCGGGAGCATATGACTCCTGCTTCTTATTCATACTAGTAGAATGGGAAAGGGAGGATGTTAATTTTTATAGGCGGCTTCGGTACTGAGAGAAAGTCCTTAGGATTAGGTGGGTATGTGTGTGTGTGTAGTATCTTTGGGGTTTGATAGAATTGAGAGATGAAGGAAGAGGAGAATAGTAACAAGTTGGGTTGGGATTGATAAATGGACAGAGGCTTTTAGGCCTTTCTTCAGTGGAATTCACTGAGTCAAGACCGATGGGCCTTTCTCAGTGTTTCTTTTTAGGGGCTGGAGTCTATCAATAAGCGAAAAGTACATCTTCTTCATCTCCTCTCGCTCTCTCAAGTTGATTAAACCCTTTTCCCTAGTCGTTTTGTACTTGGGTGGGCTGGGTGTATTGAAAGAGAGGTGGGGAGGTTAGCTTTTTCGTATGAATCATGTTTCGAGATGATCAAGTTGAGTAAGATCATCAGGTTTTCCTGGCACTAATTTTTACCATCGGGGTTTGGAGTTTTTATTTTTTTTGCATCTTTGTAAATTATTGTAGGAAGTGATGAGGGCAGGGTGGATAACTCTTATAAGTTAAGTTACTTAACGATAAGCATAAAAATTCTTATAGCTTACCGTTAGTAGTGTCATTTGTTTAACTCCTATTGTATTGGGACTGATGCCGATCTCTGTGGATCTTAAGTCATAGTAAACTGTCGTTATTGGAATTTTTAAAATTTTAAATGACTGTGCATAAACACGTACTTGACGTACTGAGACCATCATCTCGAATTTAAAATCGGCTTTTCCTTTATTATATTAACAATATTCACAAACATCTATCGATATAACCACCGCATCTACTGCTGAGTTATAACCGAATAAGGAAAGCTTCAGACGGATTCATAACCGACTTGTCAAACTCAACCACAAATACCACAAAGACACCTCTAACCGTTTATGACTTTCTTTTACACTAAATCAATCCTTCTGTCTAGATTACTAAGGATCAACACAAGGGAACTTTTTAAACCATATTTTCTCTATCTGTAAAATTCAGAAGCTTCTTTGGGAGCTTGGGCAGATTGATAATAAAAACATAAGGAAAACTTGCCTAATTTAAACCCACACAAAACCCTGACTGACGCCCACAATAAAATTAAATCTAAAATCTGACGTTGCTCACAGTACTTGCATCAATTCTAACCGCATAGACAGCTAGAGATACAATAGATCATGTTGGACTCGAGACTCGGTCCTACTTTTGAGAACGGAACCTTTGGAATGTATACCCCCTCCAGGTCTTCCAGCTTCCCTAGTTCTCAGAAACTTTCCAGCTCCTTGGCTTGGTTCTGGAAACGGAATTCAATTCGCCCTTAAATCCACAGACTGCATTTAAATAAGTAATAAGTTGTATATAAAGCTACGTACCTGACTCTAAAGTAGTGGAAGGACGTCATCCTGGAAACTAGAACGAACATACCGAATCCACACCAGCCTACACACAAACTCATTATTATCCAGACCCAGAGACTCTTCTTCCTATGCTCCTTTCACCTTTTTATTTCCTGGGAACCATTAGCTGCGTTTCCACATTCTATTTTAATTTCCACGTATTGTATGTCCCAACTCTGGATTGGATTTATAAACTAAGAATCTATATAAATTTTTATTAATACAACTCCCAAGCCTGCTTCTTGGAAGGAGGTCCTGTACATCTCTATAATATATATTTTTAGCATTTCAAGAAATTTGTTTAGCCTTCTTTTGATTACATTGAATTAATGCTGAGAAAAGGGGGTATCTTGTTTTTTCAGAATCTCTAGGCTCTTTCTAATCTGTCAGAGGGACAACAACAACAAAACCTGGAAAGAGCTTTTCCTTTTGTCAGAATAAGATTCAGATTCAGACAAAATCTCATTGTGTCTGTACTGGGATATTTCCTGTTGATTTCTTGATGTTTATAGACAAGAAATAAATAACATGGAAACTACTCACCAGCCTCTTCTAAGAATCTCGAGAAAAGTTGGGGCGTCTTGTAGTTATTCCCTATTGTCAGTCCGTGTGTAAATACTTTCTTCAAGCATGGATTGTTGATTGTAGGTTGGCCGGGTTGGGTCTTGGAGTGTAAAGGGGTAAAGGAGAAATGATGGTGAAAGACATTATTCTTCTTGGTCTCAGAATTAGGAGATTTTTTTTTTGCTGGCAGTAGGAGCAGCATTCCAAAATTCTTCTTATTGACGGCTTAAAAGGGTGGTGGTGGCATCATGGTAGCATACTGCTATCATCACATACAACTTGTTGTTTTCCTTGCTATTGGATTGGATTGTGTTCCAAGTATTTCCAGCCTCTATTTGCCATCTTCGTACTTGAGATTGGATTTGAGGCTAATATATATCCATAAAGATCTCTATAAGGGCTCCACTACCCAACCCACGTCGTTCCTTTCTAGTGTTTACCTAATGAGAAAAATATGGATGAACATCTTAAGTGGATGTATGTGATAAGTGAAATGGGCAATGACGACTTCGGCTCAATGTATGTTGCATGGGCATGGTCGCAAGGATATGTTGTATTATTAAATAATTTTTTAAGGTATTATACAATACATACATTACTAAATCATTTGTTTTAATAATATGTGATAAATTATTTATTTTAGGTCCGGAAATCAGTTTGGGTATTTTGTCCTCCTAGCTGTTATCGGTCCTAGGTCCTACACTTTACAGTAGAAGTTATGGTTGGATTTGAGTAGCGATGCAAAGTTTTAAGAAAGTACGAGGAAAGTGATCGATCGAGGAAAAAACTACATCAATTTAATCCCTGGGTTTTCAAGTATGTGTGAAAGCGATTTAAAATTCCGATAATAAAAATAATTTGTGGCTCTAACTCATTATTTTAACGATAAATTAATTTTAATCTCGATCATCCTCCAAGTTAATTTACACCAAATCCAATGTAGTTATAAGCTGACCTCGTAAATATGTACACAATGCAACGAAATCTCACCTAGACTCTCATCTATTAGTCAAAACTTGTCAAGCTCGCATAAAAATTCGATAATCTCGAGGTGGTCAAGGGTTAAAGAGTACAGATTGCCCATTTCACAGTCCCATTCATAAAATAAATAAAGGGCACTAGAAATTTCTCAAAACGACCAAGCTCCGAAAGCCACAAAAAGATACCCGCTTCCCTGAAACTGGTAGGGTGTCGGGTTTTTTAGAGTCCCATTCAATCACCCGGCTTTATTTTTATTTCTCAACCCTGAACCCTTTTTTTTGAATGACGTGAAAATGAAATGGAAAGGGGGATAGGGAAGATATTATGAGATGCGGAGGGTGAATCCTCATGAGAACCCTTTTCTCGTTCCCAGTCCTCATTAATAAAAAAGGACGCGTAAAAATAATAGCCTGATGGACGACTACCAGTTGTTCCCACCGTTTAGTTCTGTTTAATCTGTAATGTGACCTTCTCCTATCCACCCATAAATTACCCAACGATTCCGACGGCTTTAAGTGGTTTTATCAAGAAAAGTTTATCAAGCCTTGTACTCACTGTTGTGTCTGGGGCTTGTGGGACATGGGGGCACACTGTAAACTGTAATTAATATCTAGCTTGGTAAAAAAACCCAAATATTATGGATGGTTGACAAATATATTTTCCCTTTCTCTTTCAATCAATTTGCGAGTAATTAGCTGTGTTTTTTTTTCTTTAAAATAAACTGCTACCTTCCCCTCAAAATTCGTAATTAATTAATGATGTGACTACCGTAATTGATGATTTACAAACAGAGTTTCATACGTTTTAATCAAGTTTTTAAGCAAAATCATTTTGAAAGTCTACAACCAAACTAGTTAAAATCCTCATCCCTCATTTAGAATTAAATCAAATCAAATGTAGCAATGAATTTGCATAAGCATTACTTACTCTCAACTTATAACTAATGAGGCTCCTAATCAGAGATTAATTACTCCGAAATCCCATCCCGACCACACGTCCAGATTACCCGTCCCAAATAAGACCCTGTAAAATATTCAGGAAGGGCAAGCCATGGCAATTACTTGAATCAAATCCAAATCCACCCAAATAGTTCCGACCCTCCTCCAACCACACCAGCTATTATATTATAAGCTATTAAATTATAACCTATTATATTATATTATTATATTACAATCCACAAACGCACTTGCACCCCACGTACGTATGGTTAATTCGAAATCCAGTCGGGACAGACTCGATTCATCATAGAGGAGATCTATACCCAGCCTGGCTGAGCCTGGATGATGTACACTCATTCCCAGGCATTACTATCATTATTATCACATTTGTTATGACTGAAGGGACACTGGAAATGTGAACTAACAGCGTTGTAGACGTTGTAGTGGTCTACTAATTCAGACTTATATCTCCTTAAGGGCTCCCAGGGTATGATTATAAGGGTAGGGCATCTCTGCAGGGTTCTCTCCAATTAAATTATCTCTCTCTCTCTCTCTTTGTAATTCTGTAGTATTTTGGATTGTGGTGGTGGATGGATGGATTGCCACAAAATAAAATAAAAATAGTAAAATATGCTAAACTAGCCGAAAAATATTATGCATATTCCTCAGCCTTGATAATAGTATTATATTCTTCCCAACAGCCGTGCCTGCATGTGGAGTGTGTCTTTCCCCACCGGGTAGAAAGGAAACACAAAAAAAAGTTTCCCTTCCACTTTCCCCGAGTCTAAATAATAATAAGTCTCCCCGGGTTTTTTCCCTTTTTTGAGGGAGACAGTGGCAGTAGTAGGAATAGTAATAGGATCCCAGGGATCCTTGTGTCTAATAGTATTCTATATGGATTTAATAGGCATAACACAATATAAATGATTGGAATAAGCCTTCCGTATGTTATGGTTTGTGTGTGGAAATATGATCTACAAATTTAACCCGGAGAGAGGAGCCGAAATTCGGGGGATCTGTGCCTTTCACAATTTGAGGATGGCAAGGCGACGGGAATTCACTTCACCCTCTTGGGTCTCGGTCTGAACTGAGTGTGTATAGGAACTATCTATGAACTATTGTGTGAGTAGTAGTAGTAGTTTTATTGTGAGAGGTTGTGACTGTTAATAGGGATCCCAAAGTGGCTTCCTTGTACGTTCTAGGCGTGGAGAGATAGTCTGAAAGGGTTGAGTGCCTTGTGCCTCTTTCGACTAGAGAGATCTGTGGGTATAGAGAGAACTTTTGAAGGATTTTATAAGAAGGATGGAGAGAGAGAGATGCAGCTCAATGTAAGTATTAGGGAGAGGACTGAGGTCACATGGACTTTATAAATCTTATTTAGGAACGGATATAGATTCTGGGAGAATTATACGGATTTTGTGCGTTATTAGGTGGGATAAGAGATGAGGGTGCGGAGCCGAGTTTACGGGCCTTGGCTTTGGGCTGAGTGGAAGATGATCAGGGGTGACTACTATGGTGAGTCAAATCGCTTAGGCTTCTTCTAACGGCTTGAGGGATGGAGAAAGTCTTTGGTGTTTGGAAAATCAGTCTGTCTGTGAGTTTTCTTTGGCTTTACAGGTTAGGGGTTGACCTAGGCTGAGGGATTAAGGGAGCTTAAGGACAATTAATCAAAGCAGTTGGATGATCTCTACTTGTAATGTAGGGTTTTTACTACACAAATATCTTGAAATTATTTAAATCTCTCAGTACGAAAAATTGTCATATTGTAGAGACGATTGTCTCAATTAAAATAAATGCAGATTTGAAAAATCGTATGACTGACTGATCAAGTGTCTATAAACATTACACAAGCACATGCCATGATTTTCGGTCCAGCAGTCCAGCTCCTCCGGTCAGATACCTCCCTAAATTCGAAGCCGGGTTTCCACGTTGTAAATTGTCACACTGATTCATTGGATTAAGTAGGTTGAAGCTCTTAAGGACGAATCTCCTCCGCCGAGCTCGCTGAAGCCCCCAAGCCCAATATTTTGGTTTGACTTTCATTCACCCATCCTTTCAGAGAATATAAATATGCCCCTGTCTCTTTTATCGCCGAGCAGAGAGTTACTGTAAGTGCGGTAGGAAAAGGCACGAGAAAAATATTCCACACAATAATCTCAAGGGGGTCGAGGGCTCCCCCACATGTTACGGTAACAGCCACAGGGACCACTTTCCAGCACTCAGTACCAAATGCATATAGCTCCCAAATGCAGCTCCAAATACTCCGTACCGTACTCTCTAGGGCGGATTAGGCCCATTCCATTGACTCCACAGATCCACCGAAGCTGTATGAATACCCCTCCTGGATGAATGTGTCATACATTTCTCTCTCTCTCAATAATAAAAGGAGTAAAATAGTGAACAGTCCACGAGACACGTGGCATGAGATGGGATGAGGAATACTCGTGTAAATACAACAAAACCATATTATTACATACACAGAGAGAGATTTGAGGGATTGTGGATGTCGAATCGGAGGATCCGCACTGGCTTGGCCTGGCTGTCTATGAATTCTCCGACTAGATTGATGATGTGACTAGAGGGATGAACCCAACCCTCTCTCTCTCTTGGCTCGTGTACATATTATTATATATCCTACGATACACTATGGACTACTATGGAGAATGCCGAAATCATACGAGATGATTATATGAAGAGAGAGAGAGGGTTATGACTAACTATAGCCATTAGAAGTATGGGGCTAAATTATTGGAGAAAGCAGAAGAGGGAGAGATGGAATACAAAGTAAATCCGAAGGAGCAAACAACTCGTGAACAATCGAGCTGAGTGACATTTGTACACTTGGCCATACTACACATCTCTGTGTAGTCACGGATATGAGAGAATGGTGACTGAATGGGCCGGGTATAATAAATAAATAGTATTTAGTCCTTTTCATGGGTTTAGGGTGTCCCGGCTCCGAGTCCTCGTTCATCAGATTAGTTTTATCATAAAGCTAGGAGTGTACAAGGTCCCCCCTGTGATGGAGTCCTCATGATGAGATCGGGGCTGGTGATGATGAATGAACAAGTGGATTGAGATCTCCGGGGCGGAAATCTCCCTTTGCTGGATCTAGTAGTGGGTTGGGTTTTCATATGGACCCGAGCTTATTGGGAGTAAATGAGGGAGCAATGCAAATTGGGGATGATGATGGGGATTGAGAAATTGAGCATCATCAAGTCGCACTGATTTTTGAATCGGCTTGGGTTCTTTTTTTGGGGGGGATTTTTAGTTTATTGTTGTGATTAAGGGGTGGAGGGATGGGGTGATTTTGGATAACGTTTGGTGTTAGGGATACGACTTTAGATTTGAGAGCTGTTATTAGTAGCCTTGGGACTTTGGGAGCTTTTAAGTCAAAAGGATGTTGATGGTGGAAATTTGGAGATCTATGTTTGTGGATTGGTACGAGTGCAACAGGCCTGTTTGGATTAATATGATATTGTATTTTTTAGGGGCAAGTCTAGTGAGTTTCCAGTAGGATTTTGTATAGTTTTAAATTTCTCTATAATAAATATTTGTAATATTATTAATTTTTTTAAATTCAAAGGTCGGTTATCGATAAAGTCGTGTTATTTTTATTTAGAATTCCATAAACATGTGATACTGAGAAGTGTTGATTACGATTCAAGTAGGGAACGATGGAGAAAGTATTTTGAAAGTGTGTCAATTTCATGGAAGGGATTATTTTAAACTGCTTGTTGACAGTCAATCCCTTAGATTTCCAGTATCATCTCTGTGATGGTTATAATACCCTGAGATGACATTAAAATGCAGAACGGGGATGTTGAATTATCTGGAGTGTATGATGATTGTTTATTTCGTCGAAAGGATGGATGGGGATTATTAATCCTTGTCCACATGTGGAAAATTCAAAGGAATTCTCTCGAATTTAAATCATTTCGATTCTACGAAGTTAAATGTTGTAAATATCTCTAATCTTTGATCGGTTGAATCACGTCGTAGTAGGATGATAACAGGTAGCGGGAATCCACTTATCGAGGGATAAGGAGCAGACATTTTTTAGGTGATTAAAGAGGAGCAGATTTGGTAGGGTTGGAATTCCATTTACTGTAGCTTCAACTACAATTCTGTTAAGTTTAATCCAAAGCTTAAAATACGGGGAATCTGTTTTAATGAAGTTGGCTAAAATTGTCAATACATAATGTCAAACATAACATCCTAAATTATTTGCATGCATCCAGTTTTAGATGAGATTCTTGAGTAATGTCACCCATCGATGAAGTGACAAGTAAGTAATGGCTGATTATTTTATTTATGCTAATTGGTAGCAGGTAGACGATTTTTTGTGATAAAAACCAAGGACTTATCATAATATTTTGTAAACTTTAAAAGGCGGATAGAAAAGGATGAGAAGATAGGAGGACGAGTTTCTAAATATTCTGAGCTTCCAGTCGGAGGCATCTCGTAGATAAACTGCAAGTTAAGTCAGCACAAGCTTTCCCTTCCCTTTTTGACGCCAGCTCAACAAAGAGTTCTCTCTGGTCTGACATCGAAGCGTAGAATTAATTATATGAAAGCCGGTAGACTAGTTTTCGTTCAATAAAGTAAATTAAGGATATTCCTATTGTTTTTTATGTGAATGGATTGTAAACTTTTAAGCCACAGCATATGCAACCTGCCAAACTATCAAATTATTTCAAGAGCAACGTTTTATTTACACGGCTAGGTTGAGATACAAAAAAAACTGAGATTAAAGCTTCAAACTTATTGTTTAGACTGGACATGTATGGTGCATCAAGTAATTCCTATTTCATACTAACTTGTAACAATTTTAAAAATAATTAGCATAATATAAAAGTGCATTGTGTATTATTGAGCACCACGTTTATGACAGATTCAAAAAGTCATCTGCAATTCTTCATAAAACATCGTTTAGTGTAGATTTTGCCCAATTAATTACTTTCAGAGCAGATGGCACACAGTTTTTCGATTCAAGGGCTTGAAGTTATGTTGGAAATCTCTTCTTTTCGAAATCTCACTCAAATCGTCATGGCAATAAAAACAAGCGGATTACAAATGTTCAAAATCCCTCCCCTCAAGCCCTAAAGGAAACCAGAAATCCTGCTCACAATCGAAAGTATCTGTAATTCTTTGTAACAGTCCCCCCAGTAATCCCTCAACTAAAATGGAACTATCCTTCTCAAAGCTCTTAGTTCCATTTAGCCTTAAACTCATCCTCCTAACCGGATTAGCCCTCCCCACCTTCCAATTATCACCCGGGTCGACAAGAAGCCGCAGGGTGATGCTCGACACCGAAGGGGACATGTCTAAGGAACAATGGAAAGTAACTGGAAAGTTCGACTACATCTCCGACGGGGCTGAACTTGAGGATCCACGCTTTAAAAAGCTTCTCCCGTCCACATTCCCAACGACTTCTGTTACGAAACACAAGGGCCTTTGGCTGATCCTTCCGTCAGATTTGGACCGAAGAGTCAAGGATACGACCCTGAGACCGAACACGGTGACCTTCTCGTATAGGAAACCCAGCACCGTGAGTGTACTGTCACTGGAGTCCGTAAATGTCAAGTTCCAGGCCTCTGGGGAATCGGTTATAAGTGTGTTCACAGCTGGGGCGAAGACGAAGACCTTGATCTCTGCAATGTCTCCCGATGATGAGTGGTTTACTTTTGAAGCAGGACTGAACGGTAGTGAGGTAATTATTCAGAAACAATAACTTTTCAAGGTTTTAGCCCAAGCAAGGGTTCCCCATGTCTGTTTGTCTGTCCGTGCGATAATTCTCTACAAACTTAGACTTGAAATATTGAGAGACCTAATTTAAAATAGGATTGAAAATAAATCAGCTTTAATTATGCCTTGGCTCATAAATGACTGGATGTTTGGATATGTAGTTTATGGAGATTCAATTTACTGCAAGACGAGAGTTGGACTTAATTTTGATTGATAGGATTGAGCTTTCTCTAAACGATGATGCAGTTATAGAAGTTATAGAGAGTTCCACAAGTTCCACTGGATTAACACCTGACCCAGAAATTGATGAAGACTACGGCCTGCTCCTTGTCAGACTGACCGGAAGTAGATCTTGCAGTGATCCTCGCTACCTTGTAATTATAACATTAATAGGGCTAAGCTCATTTTCTCTGTTGCAATATTATTATTACAGTTAGACTGGGCTTTGATTTGTCTCTTTTCACAATAAAGCCAAAGTTAATAACATAATCGTTTAAATATTAGCTTATAAATGCACATAGTTCCTCCATGAAGGAAGCTCATGGATTCCTCACCAGATCATATAATTTAGTTTGCTAGTATTGGCAATGACTTGTAATGTCTAACTGAGCTACGATATAAAATAAAAGTAATAGCATTTCACACAAGTTTTTGAAGAAGGAAAAAAAATTGTTTTACAACGAATCATACCAAGAGAATTAGTGTTTCATATGTTGTAGATATGTCAACGTTGGTAATCCAAAAGCAGTTTGACATTTTATACGTCTTCAATTAGGCCAGTGGACTAATCCATGCTGAGATTCCCCTTTCTATATATAAAGACCAGGAGGACAAGGACACCCCAAACCGTTGGGATAAACAAGCAGGAGAGAAGCGAAGCTCAGGAATTGGTGTATTGTAAGTTTCCTTAAAAATCCATTTAGTTCTTGTAAATGGAGGAGCCAGCGTGTGTAATAAAGTAATAAAATATGCTCAATCTACCCAGCCCGTAGGAAATCCCATGCCAAACAGATGGGAGGTGGTACGAAATACTATCGGAGACATCCATCCGGGTAATTCAGTTCGGATGTCGGATTTCGAATCCTCGGGCTTCTCTCTCTTTCCACCCGTTCCTCTCAACTTGTACATTCACTATAGAGTTACAGTGTGTATCTAGGTTTTATATAGGCTACACCAGCCATGTATATTGTTAGCCGAGCTATTCCCAAATGATCTATAAGGATATATAGCATTCCTCCACAGCCTCGTAAATCCCGTCCTGACAATCGGCATTTAGATCACGTGGACAACTTTATGAGCTCAAGACAGACAGATAGACAGGGAGATGGTGAGAGTGAAATTAGATCCATTGGAACTGATCTAATAAAGCACATCTCAAGGAATGCATTCGTCCATTCAGTTTTTTGGGAATAGAGTTGTACTGAACCCAAGCCGGAAATGCAGGAAGTGGTACATGAGCTCTGTATCTCTAGTTGACTCTCTCTGTATTCATAGGCTTGGAACTTTGGAAGGAAGGAATCAGGTCAGATTTAGCATATGCCATCAGGGCCATCAGTCCTAATAGTTTAGAGACAAATCTATTGGATTTTTATGCTTGTTTTCGTGTGAGCTGAAACTGGAGCAGATCTCTGCAAATCGAGAAGAAGAAGGAGATTGTTGAAATCGAATCTGGACCACGGTCACGGTGGGCTCTGACTTGTACGAGCTGACGAGGCTGAGGATGCTAACGATGCTAAGAGCAGGAGGAACAGATGCTAAACGGATAATATTTCTGAGCCTTTTCTCTCAAGAGGGATTTTATTAGGCTATTTATATTAATTTAGAATGTGCCCTCTGGATTTTTGATCTTTGGTTCCTCGTGATGATGATGGTGGTGGGGGTTGGATGATGGATGTACCTAAAATAGATGATTTCTGCAGGTCATGGACGGCCAGGGTTTTTTCGTCTGTGTCGAGATCGAAGTGCTGTTTTAAATTTTTTTTCATAGCAGTTACTTGCGGTTTTTACTACTTAGTGTGTAGGCTGTTTCATTCGGAATGATTTTATCTACAAAGTAAGGCTTAGGCAAAGAAGGCTGGAAAAAAGATAAGCTGCAAAAAATTGTAATAATTTTGGCACAAAAGTTGTTTCAGGATCAGTTACGCAGGGTTTGCTAAATGTTTTTTTTATAACTTTCCCCTGAAGATGTCTAAATAATTCGCAGTAAGCTAAAGCAGCTAGGACATGTACCGACAAATGTTGAGAAACAACAAATTGACATCTATAAAATCGGTATGAAGTCCCAAAATACAAGAATACTTGCATAACTTGGAATTCCTTGATCTTAAGCTGGAGGGAAAACTTCTGGGAACCCCGTCGTGTCAAAACTAAAAGCTACTGAGAAAGTTGGATGAGTTTGAATAAGTTGGACAGGTGACGAGTATCAGTCGATAGATTTGAAACTGAAACCGTAAGTACAAAACAAGATCCCATCCAATATATTCTCATTCAATTCAAAGAATGGACTGTTATTCAGTTTCGAAACTTTTGTCCTATGATACATATTTTAAAATTTCCTGTATGACTAAAGACTCAACGTCGTACTTTCCCTTCCGATTTTTCCAAGAAACCCTTTGATTAGAGATTGTACACGTATTTCTGCCTGTCTGCCTCATGAGGATTAACTTTACAATATAGTCTCTACCTCCATTCCCTACTTGACTGTATCGTTGATGGAGGGGATATGATGTTGTTGACTCGGAGTTTAAGTCCTTACATAAATTTCATTAATCATGGATGCATAAATCTGTGAAAGGATTGGGATTGAACATTGAACAGTGGAAAGTGGAAATGCGATGTTGATTATTATGATGAAACTTTTGGCAGTCTTTAGAAATCGGTTAGAATCCTCACGGGCTCGGAGGGTCTTGGGCTTGCCTTTGTGCAGCTCAACATGTATACTCATTTGTAATCAAAAGATTCTTGGAAGCTGTGTCCTATTAGTACCTAGCGGGTTATGAACAACGTGATGCCTGCTCTCAATATTAACTGATCTGATGTGTAAACAGGAAACTCGGTGATCGGGGACCGTGACGTCAAATTGCAATTTGATGAAATACAAAAAAACTGGAAAAAATTACCAGATTATTTTTTCTAGTCTTTTAAAATATGACTAGTTAAATAACGTTATAAAATATCGCGTTAACTTCTTGCCAGAACTTCAAGAAAACTTGGTCAAAATTAGTCAAAATATTTATATTTCCTATTTCGAATAAATACTTTTATCATAGAAGGCTCCAGCTCAATTCGTTAATCATTTCAAACGATTTAAAAAAAATCATTACAAGGCCAATTATAAAATGAAAACATTTGAACGATAAACCTGTAAGCTGAGCCAGTATGGCGTGAAATGATAGAAAATCTCCAACACAGAGTCAACATTCATCAAGGGAGAGTAAGCCACTAGGGCTCCGAAACTCCGAAACTTATTTTTAGTATGACGGTCCACTTGGCACCGACTTTCGCAGCAACCAACATCGCCAATACCACCACCACCAACTCCGGAAACTACAAATCCCTCAACCCCGACTCTCTTCAGCTTCAAACCCCACAAGCTCTAATGGAATCCTCTTCTGCGAGAACTTGAGAAGTATTGCATAATGAAATCAGGTTGAATGCCGAATATCTCCATTAAACTCCTCCATAATGCAAAACCTAAAGTTCCATGCAAAATACATATGCAAAATACATATGCAAAATACATTAATACCCAAACCTCCTCCTCCTCCTGTCTCCAAGACTCTCGACAATATTATATTATAACCAAATCGGCTACCAACACATCTCTACATTAGACACACACATATTATCATCACACGTCACCACACTCTACACATCTCGAGTCCGTGTGGTTATCATGCTGATGAGGTGGATTCGGATATTTGGACCCCCCCTTGTAGAATAATCGTACCTAAAATTGTTTGCAAAAATATTCGCAAACTTCTTGCTCCATGCACTTGTCGATAGTCATATTCTGAATTCCTTGCCCACAGCTCTGAACCAAGCCCGGTCGGGCTTAATAACTGAGACGAGATTAGTGAGTCCTCTATCCTCATTAACGGAATCCTTATACTCTTTAATCTCATCTATAGCTCTCCACTCTCGGCAAGTGTTGTTCGAGAGACTAGACTTGTCTGTATAGGGATTAAAGGATTTGTAGAAATCCATTGTTCTTTTAGCAAAGTGCAGTGTGGAATATACGGGTGAAAGCTGGCCACCATTCGGGGAACAGGTAAGCCCTTTGTACTCGATACCACTAGTACCAAAACTACACAATCTAAAGCACACAATACCAAAAAAACAGACAGACCCAGTCAGGCTTGGATAAGCTCTAGCTTCTGAGTATATTCTGAGTATATATTTTTGTATGGATGTAGAGATGTTCATAGTACGTCTTGTGAGAGTTTAGTCATTGCAAAGTTATTCTTTAAAGTTGTTAAGCTAAGACTTGGTCTTTCCCGAAGGTCTTTCTAAATTTATCCCCCAAGAATCCTCTAGAAATGTTGACTCAGAGGGCTTATTGACGTAAATGATTACATTACTGCTCCTACAGCTTATTCCACTGCTACATACGACACTGCTTCATGATTTTTAATCACTAACTTTGAAAACTAACTCCAAAAGCTTTTTAATCTCGGAGAGACGCTTCTCAAAATCTTCTTTCTCAGAATTTTGACATACAGAGAGTAGAGAGTAGATTTTGTGTGTGTGGACTGGATTCTAGGAATCTAGATTATGACCGAGGGCTAATGACGAGCTTTTTGGGGCTAAAAGAATGACGAAAATCGCACCTAGAACTGCTGGGTCATGTAGTAGGGACATCCACGCTGAAATTTTGTAGAATCTCTAGTTGCCTATAAATAGACTTTATATAGATCAAGTACACACATCTCCGTGTTTTTTGGTACAGAATGTATTGTTTTCTTAACTGCATGGTTAACTTTAAGTTAACGAGACTTGGCTTGGTCTTGATGACTGCTTATGTATTGTGTATCTACTCCTCGCATCTGTACTGCTAAACAGAAAGGCTTTGGTCCACCAGCTCATTTCTCAGTTGGCAGTGTGACTGGGCTGAATAGTTTGCCGAAGGACTTGTGTGAACTTGTGTGTATCTATTGTGGGGAGTGTGGTATTCATCAGCTCGACTTTCATTCATCCAATCCGCATCTTGAGAAATGATAACAAAATTAAACAACATCTCCAAAGACTGAAAAGTAATTGTTGGTTGTGACTCGGACTGATAATCGAAGGATTTAATCACTGGGAAAGTTTGTGCTTGTCTTTTCTGTGGGTGGGAAAGTATTAGGTTGAGGACTTAATAGAACTAAAATCTTAAGGAGTTGGTGAATGTGATTGTTGAGAGGGGCTGCTGTGTTATTGCCTTGCAGAGAATATAGGTTCTTACCGACTGACAAAACTGCTGGGTCAGCTCGACGAAATGGCTGTTGCATCCCCCAGGAGTCCGAATGTTCTTAATTCTCCCCTTGATTTTCTGCCAGTGACGCGATTCCCAACAATGGACGAACGACTCGACACGCTCAATGAATTCGTCTTGGAGAATAAGAAGGAGCGGGAGGGCATTTTAGCGCAGGTAATCATGTCCACATTTTTTAAAGGTGTGTTCAGATGTTCCAGGGGAATTTTTGTCGAAAAAGTGCATTCGACAATCTGTAGTAAATGTAAAATCATTGAATCTGATCTTTAGGGATTTAAAATTTGCACATCAAATTCTGATATCGATTTTAAGACTTAAGATGCACAGGGTATGGTTTTTAATTGACCAATCAGTTTATCAGTTTAGTACATTTTCAAGAAGAATATTATTGAGTTAACAATTACTTTCAAATTATTCAATTTAAGTTTAAATCTCTTCCAGCCCTATAGAACGACTCCAATAATCCATCCAAATCCCAAGTCCAGGCCGGACTTTGTAAACAATAAACTGCCTGGAAAGACTCTGAAGCCCACGATCTTCAGACCTCTCGATCCAAAGGTATTTGAATATAGGGGAATTTCTATCTTTGACATGTTGAAACGTATGAGAATGACCTTGACCTAAGTTGGATTTTAGTAGTATGGGGAATCTTATAACACTCTCATGAATTTCTAGAGCGTGGTAGCCAATTTGAATGAAGACCAGGCTCTGGTCAATAGGCAATTCAACTCTCCAAGGTCTCTGTACTCGGATCAGAATATTCAGGAGGCTATTTACGTCCAAACTGGAGTGAATATGTAAGTTTATCAACATTTCATTTATCAAGGTCTACCAAAATCCAACTATGAAACAACCTTACTTACTTTTCTCTGGATATTCGAAAAACTTAGCCAGCAACAACAACAACAACAACAACAACAGCAGCAACAACATCAACAACAACAACAACAGCAGCAGCCGCAACAACATCAGCAGCAACCGCAGCCACAGTACTTGCCGCAGAAGCCTCAGCAAAACTAGTAAAACCCTTTCCCTCATCTTATCCAAAAATTTCCTAGCATATTTCGAAAATTGTTTTTTGAAATTTTAGCCAGCAACAACAACAACAACAGCGACGACAGCAACAACAACCGCAAAAGCAGGCCTATCAAGCCCCCCAGTCTCATCTTCAAGCTCCAGATCACCGAACACCAGACTCAGTTCCGGAATTTGATCCCCAGAAATCTCCAACTTTCCGAGCAATCATCGAAGAGGAAGGTCTCGGGATACTCCAACCTGTTCCGGCCCCTCAGAGAGCACCTCCACAGAAACAAGCCCACAGCACGGCTCCAACTTACAACGTAAGTCCCTCCATGAATAATACACACTGCTTTCCAAATTACCCAACTTCCAAACTCCCAAAAGCAAGAGACAAGAGTGTCCATCCAGCAATCCCAACTAAAATATGACAAACGATTTCCTGGAAATTCAATCCTTTAATGGAGTCAATTCCAACACGTCCCCCCTCGTGTGTCTTGAGACCCGATCGATTTTGACATAACTGAGACTAGCTCCTCATACCTGAACTGTTTATGCTCTGTTTTTTTAGTTGAACTCTGTTGGGATGCCTAATGATCGAATCGCCCAGAGTGGGACCTTCAAGCGCCTCATGTGGAGTGTCATGGGGGATTATTAACTTGACTAAAAAAGATGGATCAACTTGGACATTGGACAAGAGACCTATGGACTGGATTGTCATATAGTCTTATATATAAAAAAACAAGCCTGTAAATTATTGGCCTGTTCAATACAAGTGTGTGTGTGTTGGAGAAAGGAGAAAAAAATCCATATTTATTTTCATGGTGCTTGACATCGAAGGCTTATTATAAAATATGTACTACCTTCACCGACCCTCCGTCCTCCTTAGGTCAACTAAGGTCACCTTCTTATTAGCTACCAACTGACCGAGAGTGTTTATACGTGCATGCCTAAAAGTCAATGTTCCATAGGACCGGTGCTGAAAACGATTTGAAACACACACACACACAGCTGGACTGGACATTCTGTATATCTTACCCGCGGTCAAGTGACAACTACTAACGCCTTCTTGTTTTTCGATAAGCCTTCCCTTATCTTGCTGAGGGAGGGGATTAGACTTCCTTTTTCAAAAAAAGGTACTACATTGTAAGGATATTAATTACGATAGGGTTATGAGAAGCTAATGGAGTATACTGTGTAATGATTAATTGTTGAATTAATTTATAAATGTACGAGATATATTCATTAAAGTTATACCTTGACTCGGCTATATATGGGGATGCAGTTACCATTGCAATGTTATATTTATGGAGGAGAGGGTTTAATTTCTGTATTTAAGGAAATAGAATAACTCTGTAGGACTGTTGTCATCGGGATGTAGAAGAGAGTGGTGGTGGACATGGATGTAATAACAACTGGAATAAATAAATATAGATCCTAAGCTCTACACGTACGTGTGGCCCGTGTGGGTGGTGGGGCTCTTGTCGATAAATCTGATGGTTTCATGGGGTCACTCTTTCCAATCCCGTTTTGTACAGTTCATCTAAAAATATCATAATTCCTGCGGACCATTTTTTCCTCTTGTAAAAATAATTTCTTCTTCGAATCCTTTTGGAATCAAGCCAACTATATTAAAAAGATGATGGGGATTTCTTGGTTGTTGGTGCTGAGGGAACTGACAGCTTCAAATTAACTCCTGAGGCAGGCACTGAGCTCAACGGCATATGGCAGTAAGGCTTGGTTGACTTTTTAGATTGGAAACGAAAACTTGTTTGAAAACTTTGGACTTTTGGAAAGAATATGGGGATTTTATTTTTATGAGGGGGGTATGAATGTTTTTACGAATCTCATATTTTTGGATGCTTTTACCCATTCGAATTTTTAAACGCTGTTACCCAATAACTCTTTTTGGATCATCCACTAATTTGGCCTTAAGGATCGAATATATTATTTACTCAATAAAAGTAGTATCCCTACATAATGGACAAGTTCTTGTCCGAATTGTAATACAATTTGACTGGTAAATAATTTTTCAAGAATTGTAGATTTGATCAGGCTTGAAGCATACGATTGTGGTAACTATTCCATGTAAATACCACTCCTCTAATAATTTGCACAAGCCCATGATTTCGAAAACATGGATTTCGTTCATGTACTGAAAATAGTAGTAGATCCAGAGAGAGAGAAATTTATTTTCATGGATTCAAAAGTTATTTCCCAGCCCCCCTGGTTTCCCTTTGCAACCCTTTCAGCAAATGTTGAATGTGTCCCTTGTGGGTAGTTTAACACGTGGAATTCCAATTATTTCCATCTGTACGGAGAAAGAAAAGAAAACATGTCAGTCTACTCGTGTGGGCCTAGGGACAATAAGACTCGAGACAATTCCTTTACAAAATCTAATTGCATATGGTCCAAAGAGTTATCTCTGAACCTTCGTAAATTCTTAGCTCCAGCTACAAAGGGAAATACGCATTTCATTCATCCTCCAACAGGTTCTATAACACATTACAGATTAGTAGGTGTAACAAGGTACACTTCTAAGTCACCCAGTTCACCCATTTAAAACTATCCTCGGGCTATCCCATACACACCGCTTTTATCGTAATGCACCACCCTAAACGTCTTAGAACATCAGGGGTTATCAGTTGGAGTCTTTGTAAGTTCCCAGGGCGGAGTTTAGCTGCTGAACATGATCCGCGGGCTATCTGATAGTTTCTGCATCGTATCGTCAGGTATCTGAAATCTGGAGGATGTAGTCGGATGGACATGGACAAGGTAACCAAGCACTTGGACAAGTGGGTGGAAGTTTGGAACAATCCGCGGGTTGTAGGTGAAAGGATTTCTGGAAAATAAATGCTAGACGCAGAACTGAAACCAAGACGGACATGACAAGAGACAATGTAGCTCCAGGCCGACGACAGTCCAACAGTCCAAAACTCCAAGGCTCTAAAGGCTCAAAAGTTGGAAACGTTGTCCAATTCCCAGACACTCTAGACTCCAGGGGCAACAAATCTGTCTAAAAAGTAGCTGATCCATGAAACTTTACTTTTAGATTACCAACAACTCACAAGTTGGGAAGATCTAAAAAAGAGGAAGCGGAGAAAGCCACACTGGAGATTAGACATAGAATTTACAAAGTTGACAAAGTCTGAAAAACTCGAAATAAAAATATCGATCCAGGAGTTCGTACAGGGCAGGATATTATGGAGAGGGTGCTGGAACTGCTGGAGCTCCTACGTTCATTTATTTACTTTCCTTTTATCTTCATTTATCATAAATATTTAGCCTTTACTTCATACCTCTTTGAATTATGTGACCCCACGCCCTTGGCCTTGTTTCGGATCCTTTTCGGTAAGACTTGTCGACGCTTCGATACGTTTTTTTAGGACTCTGAAATATCAACTTTCTACCTTTGGTGAAAGCTACTCTGGCTCTTTCCACGTGCTGATATTTATTTACTTGTGGGGATTCACTTTTGATCTTTTGATTTTTTAAAAATTATCGACAAGGTTTCTTAATGATTTTGGATGTTCCTCAAGAACGTGGTCTGGATGACTCCGATCTCCGCTTCGGGGATGAGAATTACTGCTTCTTTCCCTTGTTTGAATGGATTCAGCCCGTTTCGGTCCAGATTGCCTGCGTTCTCTATTCCATCATGTGGGGAGGTGAGAATATTTATGATTTTGTACATCATCTTTTAATTAGCTATGAATTGTATTTAAAAAGAGGGTGTTAAAAACTTATGATGACAGGGGCGTTTGGGATGATGATTGGATGCAGATTTCGTCTTTCTTGCTTCTCGTTCCTGGGCCCTTATCTGTATTTTTTTCTTTTGGACAAGTCAAGGTGGAATAATCATTCCTACCTCTTTGCACTCTTCACTCTTCTCCTTTGGGGCTCTGGAGCTGGGGACCATTTGTGAGTTAGGTTTCTAAATAATAAAATTAACACAATGTAGTATTAAAATTCCACCAGTTGGATTTTGTATACATTTAACTCAGTGAGAGGAGGTATAGATTATTAAGTGTGAATTTTGATGGTCAAAAACATTTTGCAATGCCAGGCATTTCGTGCTTAAATTCATGCAGCCCTTGCTGTACAAAGTTGATAAAATTTCAAACACCAATTAATACCGACTCAAACTTTGGAATGATGTACTTGTGGTGTCTGTTTGTACAGGTCGATTGATGCGTTGTCCTTCCCCGTGGAGGAGAAGCCCCACGGGGTTCGGAAATGGAATTATTTCATCCTTAAGTTCCAAATCTTTATACTTTATTTCTACGCGGGGATTAAGAAGTTGGACTCGGACTGGGTTTCCGGCTATTCCATGAAGAACCTTTCCAGGCACAAGATTTTTAATCCAATCAAGTGAGCATTTTTTATTCAATTCAAAATCAACTAATTTAGCGTTTAAAAAAAGTACCAATGATGTATGCTTTATTGCGTAGAGTACTTTTGGACGGGGAAGTTATCGAATACTATATGGTTCATATGGGAGGACTTATCTACGACTTGTCTGTAGGCTTTATGCTCAATTTCGAAGTGTCAAAGAAGCTGGGCGTCTTTCTCTCAGTAGCATTCCATGGGCTGAACTGCCAATTATTTGACTTAGGTGATTCAATATAAGATTTACCAAAACTACTTCAAAAAAATATTTGGGTTACAATAGTTTCCGATTTAAAATAATGTCCCTTAGGAATGTTCCCCTACGTCTGTCTCTCTTCGTTAATACTCTTTTGTAAACCGTGTGAGTTTCCTTGCTCGCTGTTTTCTAATACTGGAGACGTGGTCGTAGAAGTCCCAGACAAGGGTCATGAAGAGTTCAGGTAAGCTCCTTGAGGGTCAAGATTTTTATTTTGGATATGTTAATTTTAAAATCGTCTTTGTTGACAAAGAGCTACTAGGACGAGGAAGAAGAGCATCAAGCGTTCAAGTACACTACGTCCAGCATCAGCATCTCGAAAAAGTCCTTCGGTATTGAAGAATAATTTAAAAGCTGGGATTCTTTGTCTCTACATTTTTGTGCAGCTCTTTATGCCATTTTCACATTTTATCACTCGGGTATATATACTGACAAATTATAGATTTTTGGAAATTTCCTTCTTAAAACGGAGCAAGTATCACAAATTTACAAAATTCTTAAACTTTGTTCCTTGGACCAACAGGGTTATAATAATTGGACAGCAGGACTTTACGGGTATTCTTGGGACATGATGGTCAACTCTTGGGAAACGCTGCACCAGAAGATAACCGTTAAGAACCGGTCCACAGGTCAAGAGCGGTATTTGGATCCCGATGTAAGCTCATGCGATTATGCAGATTCAAAACGCTTATTACAATACAATCTGATCAAGGGAATTCAAATTATAATTCTATTTGATTTTAAATCACAGGTGTGGGTGGCTAATGACCGCTGGAGTTCCCATGCGGACATGTCCATAGTTGGTTATTGCATACTTTAATTTTACTAATTAATTAGCAGAATTGTATGTTAAAACCTTTGCATGGTTGTATTATAGCAATACGCACAGTGCATTGCCAGAAACCTTGGAAGGTTCAATATAACGGATATTGAAGTTAGATTAGATGTCTGGAAATCTCTCAATGGCCGATTCCAGCAAAGGATTTATGACCCGAGGGTAAAATCCTCTAAAACAAAAAATATAGAAATTATTCAATTAGTAATCCCCTCTGACCTGAACCCTTTAGTTTTTGTAGTAATTGAAAAAAAATTTAATCTGCAGGTGGACATCCTTCGAGCCCCTTGGTCTCCCTTCAAGCCAGTGGAATGGGTTCTTCCTCTGCTCAAGGAATTCTCCCACTACCGACGGGACTACTTTGAAACAGTAGCTCTCGATGTGGCCAACTATACGTCATCATCAGATGTGATCTTCGTGGCTGACTTTCCAGGTCTCTACCTTGAGAACTTCCTGCCCTCTGAGTTGACAAATATAACAGTAACTTTGATAAACGGGGAGATCTTGGTTGAACAACCGGGAGTAGAGAATGTCTCATTGAGTTCATGGAATGGGAGGATAAGGCAATCCATTTTTAACAACCAGTTCCATAAAATCCACACCATCTCAACTCCTAACCCCTCCTGCTACATGTACACTTATACAAATGCAACCGAAGAAGCTCAGAACCTCCGGTCACAAAGTAGTTCTGGGGGTACTCCACCCTCTGAATCTGATGAGGACAGCTTGAGCATATTTTACCAAATTTATAAAACGATTGCTGATTTCGTGGAAGCAAAGTATGAAATATTTTCTAGAAGTATTTATCTCGTGATTAATGCTCATCTCAGCCTGCTCTTTGGAGTTCCGATGGTCCTACGAAAAAGTGTGGAGACTTAAGTAACTTGATTGATGCCAGCAGGAGCACAAACGAACGCACGAATCCATGAAAATAAGCCCATCAAATTGTTTAAAATACAAAGTAAAATAAAAATTTACTCTTTATAATTAAAGCCCGTAATTAAAGTTGGTTCCTTAATTAGTGATGGATTGTGCAATTCATAACCGTACTTATTCCTAATTACTCAAGTCGTTGGATAAAGGATTATTTACAAATTTATAAAGCGAGTGTCTAGACTATAGTTTCCTTAATTGGCGTTGCTGCTGAGGTTCTTGTAGTAATTCGCTAGGACAGACCAAGCCTTCGGGGCCATGAAGCCGTCTGGAGGATTCTCTCCTGATCTTGCTAACCCTGTAAAACAAACAGAATGTTTTTATTACAACCTTAACAAAGAATTTTGGTTTCCCGTTTTCTGTACCTCGCATTTTAGTCCCAGAGATGAAGTCAAAGTCATCCTTCCTTGCTGGGTCAAAGTAGGCCATTTTCTTAGCCACCTTGTCATAAGCTGCCACACGGAAAGGGATTATTTCGAGTCCTGAAAGACCTGGGGCCATTTTTAGCACCTTTGCCCCATGGGTAGGTTCGTAGAGATCGATCGAAGGGTTCTCAGGATGGGGCATCCCTGCAGGGTCCCTCCCGACTATGTAAAAGTTAGCCCCTGCGTTTAATCTCGCTCTGGAATTAAACACGACAATTAGTAAACTATAAAAACTTTTGACTAACTATCTTCAATAAACAAGAGGGCTTTACCTAGCATGCCACTGAACTTCAGTAGGACCCGCGTACAACATCGGGGATGGGAAAATAGCCATGATGGTCCTCTCAGGGTCTAAAACCTTGTCATCAAGAACTGCTAGATGCTGCTTGATTCGAGTTGGGAGTGGAACGTCGTCGTCCTTAGTCCATCCTCCGAGGGGGTGGAGTAGTAACACGGGCTTCTTAAATCCATAACTTTCTTCCAGCTTCTTTTGAGTGTCCTGAGCACATAGACAGGTCGATTAGATGACAATGGCGATTATCGATTATCAATATTACAAGGATTAAAAAATATATTTCCCAACTCACCTGCATGAGCAAAGCATGTCCGTTGTGGATGGGATTCCTAAGTTGAAATGCAAACACGACATCGGCACCCATTTCTCGAACTCTTTGTCGGATTTCCTTTGGTGTTAGCCTATAATCGTCGAGTCCGTCGTTCCATTTTATTCGCTCGAGAACTTCCAACTCCCCACCAAGAAGCCAATCTCCACTTTCAAGAATCATCTGAATATACAGTCATATCAATAGATACCATGAAAAAGAAGTTACTTACATATGTCAATGTCAGTGTCAGATAGAGCAAATCTAGGCCCAACCTTGATATGAGGATGTTTTGGAGAAGTGGTTCCGAACTGCCTAGCACACCTCTCCTCCTTTCGATGAGCATAGAACTCAGGGTCTCTCAGGAGTGCTACCGGTTTGGATTTGTAGTAAAGACAGATCTGCTTAGCCCCTTGAAGCCTCTCTTTGTCTTGGGTGAATATTGGAAGGACTATTGCAATTGGCATCGTTGCTAAAGCATCCTTGACAAGTGCATTAAAGTGTATACTCTGAAATATTTATTTACAAAAAAAACCCATGTAATTCTATAAACTGTATTTTCATAAATGCATCAAAAATCATTTAAAAAATAATCTAAACCTGAAGAAATTGGTCTTCTTTCATAAAGCCCTTTAGAGGTGTAGCCCAACCTTCGGAGAGAACTTGAACCCATTGCAAATCTACTTCAGTTATTTCTAACGGTAAACTGTCTTTAACAGCCTGTTGGATCTCCGTTGGAGTCTTGGAGGTGAAAAGCTCAGGGACTTCTTGAATATTCTGTAGCTCTTGAGGGAGGATGTTCTAAGATAAAACCAATTAACACGGTAATTAGTCTCATTGTCGTGAAAATAACTGCCCACCCGTCGTCTCCACAAAATTGCTAATGACTCTCCAAATAAATAAATACTACTGTCTAACATTTTTTATCAAGAGCTTCACCACTTCCATCATACTATCTTGAACGCTAGCCCCCACGGTCCTGGCGTAGAGGTCAGGGTTAGTCGGGGGTTCGTAGGCTTGGTCAATCCCAGTGAATCCTTTAATCTTACCCTCACGGGCCTTCTTGTACAGCCCCTTGACATCCCTTTGTTCACAGACTTCCATGGGCGTGTCGACGAAAACCTCAAAGAATGGCAGTTGGGCTTCTTCATGGATTTTACGGGCTAATTCACGGTCCTGTAATTCCAGTCAGTAAATGTCAAATTAGACAAGCATCTTTCTTAATTCTATACAACGACGTGTCCAACATAACTTGGGTGAGCAAGTAAATTGAGGGGCTTCCTCTCAGCTCAAATCTTTTTGACAAATATTCGGCTCATAACCCATGACGGTTAATTTTCTATCAAGTGTTTTTTTTTCAACATTAAACTCAAATCCCTTCCACCCACCTTCTGAAAAGGGGAGACGAAGCTGCAAAGGGCGACTACACCACTGTCAGCAAATAATTTCGCAACCTCTGCCACTCGTCGAATATTCTCTTCACGATCTTCCTTTGAAAAGCCTAGGTTTTTATTCAACCCTGACCGAACATTGTCCCCGTCCAAGGCGTACGTTGGAATCCCTTGGGCTACCAGAAATGCCTCAAGTTCAAACGAGATTGACGTCTTCCCCGCACCAGAGAAACCTGTCAAATTTAATCACACAAATTAGCAAGCCTTGGCATTGACATGGCATCCTTGAAAATTTGAATACCTTCAACAAATTTCTAATACCACAACGAAGACAGAGAAATAAAATTCATAAACCATATGTAGATCCTCTTAGTATTATATTTACAAGGCACAAACTCACCCGTGAACCAAACACTACAGCCCCGGAATCCCCTGAGATGACCCAGAATTTGTCCCCTAGAATCCCTTGAGACATGATGCTTCTGCTCCAATATGTTCGTTGAAGCTTGCATCTTACTCTGTAAATTATAATCCAAATTACTCGGTGAACCCATGTCCTTTTAAATACCCTTTCAACTTGGCTTGGGCTAGTTTATTTTCAAATATCCGATTTTCGGGAGGGAAACAGCTGCATGCCCGATTCCCGAAACCCGAATACACAGACTACTCAGCTTCCTTAGTCTAAACATCCACCTGCTAGCTCTGGGAGTTCCTATGCATGGCATGAATACATAATGACAAGCATGCTCTCCTTGATATGACTGATGCCTACTCTACCATTATGATATTATTTCTTATGGATATTTTATATGATCAAATAGTTTGGGAATGAATCCAGTTTAATTCGTGCCTTCGTGGCATACTTTCATTAAAACACGTTTCATTCATTTCCAAACAGTACGAATGTAACACTGGTGAACAATATGCAGCTATTGCCTCTTGTGTGTTTACAAACATTTAGTTCCATTTTACGAGGCAATAGGTTTGCTAATAAATTTTTTCTTTTCAAATGCCAAGACCGCATTGAAAGCTGTGGGAGAGCACGAGGGTCGCAAAGGATGGCTTTGATTCATATTTACATTATTAATTCTTATCATCCTAGATAAGACTAGTTTTCTATTTAAAAAAATCAACAGCTGGTTTAAAGAACCGGCTTCATGTAGTAAGTACAGTTTAGATGGACAAGAGACTCCAATGATATGGTAATTCAATAAATAATCCATATGGTAACTCTTTATGTCAAGTGTGGATTACGATAGGCTTTGGCAGATGGCCCAGAGATTTATGGATTCCTGGGATAATCTGAATGAATTGTAGCAAGGAAAACTTTTTTATCCAGGATTTATTGATTCACTGATTTCCAAATCAATTTTTTTTTGCAAATTCCAGCAAGGAAAATAAACACAAGAGCCCAACTAGAAGAATCGTCATCTAATAATTCATTGCAGACTCTTCTCTACGAATACAGAATTGAGATATTGAAGGGAAACGAGTCTTGTTGAGTAGAGGTGGAATTGGTGGAAAGAGATATTATGAAAATGAGCTTAATTAGCCCAGTTCGTTTCGTTCATCTTCCCAATGGCACAGATTCAGACTCTCGAGGCTCTATATGCACAACCTCACCTTTGGGAAAAACACACACGCACATCTCTTTATAAATTATGCAGTTCCAAAACCCAATTCCATTATTTCTAGCCAAAGTCAGATACGGAACATTGTGACGTCTATTAGCCATATTAGCAGAATTTAAAGAAACTGGAATCTCCAAATAGTTGACCTTAAACTGTTGACAACCGATACCATCCTACCTTAAGAGTATCTGTAAGGATGTACAACCGTAAATAATTAGTTCTGACCAATGAACTGAAACTAAAATGCAATCAAACCAAACCTCTGCTAATTGTACGATATCATAGACTTCCTTAGAATCTCTCTTTACTTACCTTTAAGATGATATGATTGATATTATTCATGATGAATCGTTTTTGAATACAACAGTTACTAAAGAGCCTCGTTACTCGTTGTCACTAATTTTATTTGTTAAACACCTTGACTGCATATAATTTATACACATACACAAATACTAAACTTGGGCTGAGATTGAAGATGATCCTCAGAGGTTGGTGGTTCACTAATATGAAACGAACAGCCGACCCACATTTTTATTCATGAATCAAAGCCTTATAAAAAAATCATATATTTATTGATTACTACTGCTTATAATAGTAATAATAATAGACAAAAAAAACTTGTGTGTGTATCCTTTCTTGTTATGGATATATCTCCAAGATTCAAGTTGGGTTTTGGATTCAGATATATTTTGAGTAAAAACCCAAAGTGCATGTAACAATGTAACAACTCAAACATCAAGTCACAAGTGCAGACAAAGTCCAGCCGTGTGTATTTTAGCATTTGGAAGGTTAGGCTCTCGGGGAGCACGTGAATTGAATTGAGATTGCAAACTAGTAAACTCCAGAGAGAGGGGACTCTTTGTCTAATTAATTGACCTGATTGAACTCTTGGTCATATCAATCATGACCTCATTACTCTCCTTTCTGAAGCTGGATGATGTGACGAGAGTGAAGAGAGACATGCACATATAAACACATCTAACCTGTCAATCTCATCCATTCCAGCTCATGTTTACAGAGATATGATTGTGTGGGTTTTATACATTATCACCCATCCCTGTGTGTATTTCCAGGATGCAAAAAAAAACACATTGAACATGACATTCAATCTCCCTAAGCTTGTTAACATCCTTATTAACTCGACTTAAAAACTCTGAAGAACCTTCAAAAGCAATTTAAACAAAACGATCTTTTCGAATTTCTAAGCCAGTGTTTCCGAGACTTTTTCCAATGTCTAAATCAAATTCAAGTTATAACTAGATTCTTTAACTCTCTTTCACTTACAAGCCCAAAAAATGTAGATCAGTTGTTGACTACAGCAAGTATGAATAAATGAATTCCCAGAGTGCTTACCCTCAAAGCAGCCACTTGAATCCCTTCCCTCATCAGTTGGAATGAATCAAAGAGCACAAGTAAGAATGAAATTGACCTGGGTAAATCCAGCCTTCTCTTCTGTTGTGATAACAACAATCTGTCTCTACTGTCTGTCACTGCCGTGGTCAGGGGAGACAGGACGATGGACACTTCTTTTTAGTCTACGTGACACCTCACTGTCAAATAATAAAAATTCCACACCGTTTCAATCACCTTACTTCTTATGCATCACGAGTCTCGATTCTCTGATATATAATCGAATCACGTCTATCGATACTTCCAACTCGTCACAAATAAAAAAAAAGCTCTTAGAAAAGTCCCCAAAAGTACTTTAACCAGATCTAATAAACATAAAAACTGAGACCCATGAGACTCTCGAGTTTGCCGACTGGCAAGTACAGAAATCGGCAAAGTGCAGACTCTTAGTTTAGATGGAGATGAATAAATATTTTTATTATGATTATAATTTTACTACGACTGTTTTTATGACTACACATAGATACGCTGACACTCCCGATATATATGGTGATAACTATTTCATGGAATTTACTTGAGAGAGGAGAGAGAGAATGGAGACTGATGATAGGGTTGAGCTAACCACAGCAGTTGATCATTCTTCAGTCCTCTCTAATACGGTTGGCATTATCAAGCCAAGAGGATTAAAATCTGTCCTCTCCCTCTTATCTCTTAGTAAGCTTAAATGGATTTGGTATGTCGGGTGCAGTGGGATAGAGCCACAGCCAATTGAGTTTAAACGGCTCCAAATACCCCTACACTATTTCAATAGGAGAGTAAAGTCAAGGAGGGACACACTCACGGATTAACGCTTCTCCACGAGTGGGTGCTGTCTAATTTGTAATGATGAGTAATTTAGGAAATTAACAGCTTCGAGTAAATAAGCACTCGAGACTATATTATGTACCAATAGCTCTGGTGTTTGCTCAAGGTTTTTTTTAATAGCTTAATATTAGTTGAAGAGCTAAATCCTTCGGACCGTCTCAATGTCAAGGAAGATGGGATAAGAATTTATATAAGACTCTCCCTGTAGTCAATGACGAGAGGGATGTGAGTGACTGAAGGGTTGGCTGTAGATGTGAACTACTTTTTAGCTTAGGCTTTTAGCTATCGTTATGGATGCAAAGAAGTTATTAGGATTGCTGGTTGTCTAGTGTGTGGAGTTTGCAATATTCATAAGCCTTCTTCTCTCCTTACATCAACTCCTTTAAGTGGTTGAATTCTAAGTGGCTTTTATGTAGTTTGTAGTTTCTAAGACTGTCTCGTATGCCCAAGACTGTTCCCCCCAGTTCTTTGGGTCCATATCGTTCATGTTACAACGTTACAAGCTCAGTAGAAGGGCTTATGAATACGGGGAAGAGTAGTGGCAGTGGCAATGGTAGTGTCTTCTCTAATATTTTGACCATTTTCTCTCTAGAAGAATGAAAAACATGGTTAGTAGTAATGATATTAAAACAAGAAGCGTTGGCTAGTTTAATGTCTGTCAGTGGCAACTCTCACGAACCTAAGGGTTCCCAGGTGGGAATGCAGTTTTAAGAAAAAATAGAGTTTTTATGATTTTTATAAAAACAGTTTGCGGAATCCTTACGTTTAGAGACTAGGTGATGAAGCTTTATGATATGTGTGTTATTCTTTCAGAGATTTCCCATCAAGATCTCAGACAAGGGTTTACACACCTATTTTGCATATGCAACAATTCACGAGTCGTAAAAACGGATGGGGATCTATTGGGATTTCAGCTACTGCCATGGTCTTGTTTCTCTTTTTAAAGCCTTACGTGTAAGCCTCAATCTATCAAAATTTAAAACGAGTTTCCCAAGACTGCTCAACTGCGGTTACAACTTATTATAGTTATAATCACCCATGAATTATATATAATATCCCTTTGGGGTGATTATCACATTTGTAGAGCACATCCTCAAAGGCTGGGTAACAACATGTTGAATTCAATATATTATATATATGCCATACGATTCTACAATATAACTTGGAAACATTTGATTTCTGGTTCAGAATTAACTCTTTTGAGATCCAAAGAGATTTATCTAACTCCAAGTGATAAATAATTACACAAATTCCAATCTAAATAAATGGCTGGAAAGTATTCCAGATATGAGTAGTTAATTCCACGTTTAAAAACTGAGGAGCACGTCGGAATTTTTGAATAATACGTGACCGACCAAGGTCACTAAAGCATCATACAAATCTGGCCATTGAATATATTCGAGAACATAACGCTTTATTTTCTACACATAGTTTTCAAACTTGTCAATCTTTCAAACACCTCATCACCCAACAGTATTTTTTTTGCAAACAATGCTATTTACATTACAAATAGTATATAATATTTCTCTCTCTCTCTACTTCTACTTGTAATCCTTTGAAATTTACATTCCTCTGCTGTCCAAGTACATGAATATACATTTCCGATTATCTTTAGACATTAAAGCTATATTGTGGTGTATACATATTTATATTATTAATTGTAATAATAATAACATCTCACACATCTTTGCATGAACGTCTCGAAAAAGTCTTTGAAACAAGCCAGTATTACAGCCTGGATTAAATCATGTAACAACCGTATCTGGAGAATAGATAACCATACCACACAATAATATTAATTGATTGCCAACATAATCGAACGAAAGAACGTGAGAGAACAACTCTCAAAATTTCTAGAAATTTAAAAGTACTTTTAAAAAATTCCTTCCTGTATAAATCTTCTTAGGCATTGTTACATGTAATCCAAAAAAAAAAAGATCAAGTCACCAAAAAATCCATACAAATCTTATACTCTATCCCCAAATGTGACTGCTCAGTGTTCAGCCGAGTTTAAATATAAAAAAATCTTAATAGTCACTTTAAATAAATCGTCCATGACAAAGCAGTAGAATCTAGCTCCATTTGAAACAGTCATTTACAAGCCGAGAACTTACACTAGAGAAACATGACTGTAAAATATACCCAAGTCTATCAAGTTACCTTCTGACCAACCCTATAAAGTTTATGCACCTCCAGTTCATATAGAAATCTCCCTTAAATACAATTAACTCTAATCAAATCTTATACGTTTCACATACAAGGAATCCTCCCAGTCATCACCGGGTCTCTTTGGACATTTTTTATAAATTACTAAACAATAAATATTTTCTTACAAACAACACGGGTAATTAAGGAAGTGATGCATTTTTTTTAATTGCCTCGACAAACATGAGCTAAATTATCCACCCTACTGTCATCCCTATAAGGTACTTCATGTACTTGGTTAGTTGCGTTTAAATTCCTCAAAAGTCCATCCTAATTTCTAACTGTGTGTGTGTGTTAATTCTTCTTCCTCTCCTAGGCCATAGATCATACGGATATCATGATTCGTGACGTATATTTGATACATACAGGAAACGAAGATATATATATTTATTCATTATTACTAGGAAACTTCTACATCAGTCTAGGAGAATCAACTTTTCATGTGCCATGCAGGAGAAACTCTTTCTCTCGTTCAAGGTACTCAGAAACAGTCCAAGGATTTTACAAATTAATTTACATTCATTCAAAAACAGCTCTAAAGACGATGGACATGCAAAGTACCTTTTTCAATTCGTCCCGAAAATCCAACTACCATTTAAAGTTTTCCAGCTGGATGAACTGTACACACAGAGTTTACAAGTACGTTTATATATTACTGCACGGAATGTTCTAACCACAGGATACTAAAAGACTAAACCAGCAAAAGGGATCACAATAAGTGTTTGTAATCTTATTATTATTGTTATTAAGGGAAATCTCACCAGACTTCCTTCGATAAAATAAATGCTTAAATCTTAACAAGATTCTTCATGTGAAATCAACCAAGTTTTTTTTACGAGATCCTTCAACGAATTCGTTATTAACTGCTCCAATTGAAGCATCAAAATTGCTTAGTTAGTTGGCAGTTCTCAGTTTTAATTTAATACCGTCTAGGGCGACAATCTATATACGGAGTATGCAAATACATCTGCGAGGAAAAAAACCGTAAAAATATCAAGTATAAATGCTAAATGAGATTATACTGTTAACGTTACTTATCCCACGAGTAAGAAATGGAGAGGAAGACAGGATACTCCGCTCACAAGATTTAAGTACGAAATTTCACAAATACCATCAAAGTAGATAAAAACAATCCACTTGTTGTTAGATAAATCTAGGAAAACATCCGTTTCAATGGATGCTGTTGACTGTTTTTAAATAAAGTCAGTCGCTGCATGTCAATCTAAAAATCACGACTATTTGTAAGTAAATGAACATCGAAAGTTTAAAAGACCGACTTGATCAATAACCGTTTCAGTTTCAACGTCAAATTTTTCACATGAAATTGTTTTAAATCAGTAAGGCGTTAGTAACCTTTGACAGTAAGCTTATTAAATGAGAAATGTCTGAGCACAGCAATGCCATACGATTATTTCATTAGCTGCTTACTGAAGATTTGAAATACGTGTGGATCTGAATATTACAACCTTTCCTCCATCTACTGCTAGTCCTCGTTGGTACTTAAGTCCACCAACAACTGAGGGTACTTTTTCTTTGTGATAAGAACTTCAAGCAGACGAACTGTGCCTCTGGATCGCTTGTATTTGAAATAGCAGGATTGCATATCGTCTGAAGAATATTTTTCTTCCTTTGACGGTGGTCGGCCAGCCACATTCTCGAATTCAGATTCAAATTTGCGAATTGCACTTCTTAGTCTACGTTTTTCCTCTTTGACTTGCTTTTGTCGTTTTTCCAGATCAGATCTAGACAAAATAGTAATAAATTGTACATAGTTTTTCATAACCCAACTGAATTAAACGATTAGCAAGGGTACTTAAGGAACTCAAATAAACTTACAAGCTCATGTTATTGAAGCTTTCGTTCTGCACCTCCCCCTCCTCTTCATCATCCGATTCCTCATGTAGTACCAAATGAGACATCCTAGATCTGCGAACTTTCGGCGAGTATTTATTAATTTCCACAACAGAACACGAAGGTGAATTTCCTTGACTTTCTATCTCAGGGAATTCCAATGTCTCGTGTTCCAAGATCGGGACGAGGTCAGGATTGATTTCCTTCACTGTTACTGCTCGAATGCTGAATTTCTTGACAGCTCTGTATCGATCATATAATGACCGTACGATATCTTTTTCCTGCTTGCTATTGGGCCTTCCATGCCTCTTTTCAAGTAAAAGGAGTTGTCGTTGCATTGCAAACTTCTCATCTAGTAGTTCAGATGTACTCATGTCCTCCGGCTCATTTGTGCGACCACTCGTCCTGCGTTTGTTAGATAGAAACTCTTGAACTTCGAGAACTGTCTCGTCGAGAGATTTCAAGGCCTCAGGAGTACCACGGAGATAGTGAGATGAAAACGAGTTCTTTCCAGCGGATAAAAGATTTGCTTCTTGAACCGCAGCAGGATCATCTTTCAATTCTGTAATGAAAAACAAGATTTTTTATTATTTTAAAACCAAACGAAACCCCAATGAAATGAAACTCAATAATTTCAACCATAAAATAAGATGCTTACGTTTCAAATCCCGTTTGACTTTCGCCAATTGCATGAGACACTTCTTCATCTCCTTGTTATTCAGCTTATCCGCATGCGAAGGTCTGTATCCACACCTTTGCTCGTATTCCTCTTCAAGAATCTTCAAGTGTTTCTTAAAGTTCGTCACTTGATGAGTTAAACTATTTATCTTTGTACTTTCATTTTCACCAAGAAGTGACTGGCGAAATGTTGGAGGGTCGAGTTGGACTTGCATCATTGGAGGACTGGGAGGAAGGTCTATGGCATCCCGGATAAGAAATCCACTTCGTGGAGACAGCATAACTTGATTGTTTACTCCCTGCATGAATTTGCAATGATCATTAGCATGATATTTTTATAAAACTTAATGGAAAAATCTAGACTTACCGTTCCACTGATCGACTCTAAAAATGAAATCGGCTTGCTTGGTTCAGTATGATGATGACTCAAATGGGAAAATTCCATTTCGAAATCTGGTTTTGTCGATGAAGAATCTTCAACTTTTACCAAAGGAATGGACCTCGCGATTTCATCGATCTATTTTATCAAATTAAATAGTTAATTTATCAACAAACTGATGGATGAAGCAAGGCAAGTAAGCAACCGTATTATTATTACCGATTCCGACGATGAAGATCCCGTCACAGGGCTTTCAATTCCATCAGACCGCTCGTCCCTGGATTCCAAATCTGCCACAAAATTAGGAGATTCATGTCGAGAAGATCTGTGGTGACGTCGGTGTCTTCGAGGACCTTTTGAACCCGAGTTGGAAGAGTAATTCATGGATCTTTCGAGCTGTCGTTGCAATTCAGGTTCGTAACTCCCTGAAAATTTCATCATTGTGTTGGCGAGAGGTTGATCTGCCAGAACTACAGGTTCTCGGCTCTCTGGCTTTGAACCAATGTTCTGAATCGTGATAACCGTCGGGGTGAAGACAATTGGTTCAGGCTCTTGCTTTTCCTGAAACTAACCATTTACAAATCATTTAGACATCAATACCTATTTCCTAATTAAAATGTAACCAATCGAATCACAGAAATTCGAACCTTTTGGGCACCGTCATCAAATTTAGAATCAGTGTTTGGGTTGAAGTTATCGTGACTCAAAGTTCGCTTAAAATCTTTAACTTTTTCAGTCTCATTCAACCCTTCATCATCCGACAAGGATCTGAAGAAAATAAAAGATGAATAAATAAATTTTTGATAAAATTAGTTAAAATGATTATCATAATTTTGAAAACCTACTTTTTTGCATCCGCACATCGAATAACTTTCCTCTCCTGCCCTTGAGAAATACTCTCCTGCCTCTCCTTCCGTTTCCGATCGTACATGACGTGGCCAATTAAATTCGCTTTCAACTTATCTCCACCAAAGGACAACTTTGTTAAAACTCCAGGGAAGAAACCGTTCGACTTTTCTCCTCCACTACCAGAAACTGATTGAGAATCTCTGCCCGATATTCCTGCCTGTGTCTCAAATCTCTTTTCTTCAGTTGGACTTTTGGGTGTCAATGTCCTTGAGTCCGCAACAGATTTTACTGAAGAGGAGCCACCCTATATTTAAATAAACAAAACAATGTCATTATAGTTTATTTATCACCCGAATCCACACCAAAATTCCTATCACAACACTTCAATGCTCAAAGTCTACACGTCTCTATCTACAGTTTCTAAAATACCCTTGAAACTAATTTAGCTCCGTTCCTTCAATACCCACAAGTGCATTAGTAAACATAAATAACAATCCCTCTCTATAAGCTATACGTTTTTATTACCATCAATTCAAGCTCAACATGAGAAAGCTTTAACTCAAATAAAACCCTGACCTGGCATTTCCCTTTCTTTCCCCATTCATCAACAAACTTGCCTTTACAGATAATCCTAACCACAGAGATGGATGGACGACAAATTCTCTGGGAAATGGTATCCAACCTTCTGCGAGTTCTGCTAAATCAACTTAAACTAACACCACAATGTCCATTCGTGTTGTCAATTAACCATGAGCCAAAACTCTCGAGAGACGACCGTCAGATAACTTAGTTGTGATCTCCCCGAATGATATCCATGGACTGACACTAAACTACGGCCATTAAATCTAAGCTCAAGTACATTGGGTGCTTTTAGCTTGTAGTTGCCGAGATCCAAAAACAAGCCTAATGACTAAACAGCCCACAATATATTCATTTCCCGTGGGTGCACACTTGTAAACATCATTACATTACATTACAATGCACGCAAAGATCCCTCCGGTGATGTCTATGGAGGAACTAAGGCCTGCTATGTGTTACTTGGGGCTATAAAGTCAGTCCACAGACCTTGTTAGTTTATCTTTATGAGATGATGATGGTATCGCCATACCATTTATACACCGATTGCAATTCCTATTCAAACTAACCACGCATACATGCAATCTACTCATGTTTGTTACACTACACAGACCTTATTCCTCAGTCTTAACACAGTCACAGATTTCCTAATTGAGTTAGCCATTAAAAGCGATTGCTATCCTTGGATCTTGGATGCATCGGGTTCTATTTGGAGTAAACCGAATTAGCAATATCCCTTTACACACCACGAGTCACCATTACCTTCGATTTTGGTATTCAAATAATGCAATGTGTCGTAAACTTTAGCCCTCTACACTAACTATGAATTTAATTAAAACATTGTCTACATAAACTAACCATTCCTTATCGTCGGACAAAGGAAATGGACTTTAAAATCTTTAAATAATTAATTCTACAAAACATAAAATTATACTGATGAATACTAAATAACAGAAATACGATCATCCACGTCTAATAACTTGACTTCCGATGCATTGTTCTCAACTCTCAGGAAGAGATCGCTCACTTTGATATGCCAAAATAGATAGAGATACCAAGTAGGACTTGATCTATGAGAAAATCCTTGAATTCCCAAAGACAGTATAAAGTGATTTTCTCATAAATGTTAAATACATAGCAAACTAAACAATCCATAGCAGAAACGATTTATCTTTACCTACTAGTTATAAATATTTACTTTGAAATCCATCTAAAATAACCTCTGACCCAACCAATAAAATGTAAATAAAATAATATAAACTCACCGCAATCGGGACCCCTGAAGAAGTCTCCTTACTCCGAGCGTCCGACTCCGGATGGACATCGAACTCGTTTGCCTTTGACGCGCAAACTGAACGTCTTCGAAACTTGAACATGTCGAATCTTCGATTATGGTACTACCGATATCAATGACTGCTACTGCTTCTGCTATACACGGCGCTTAGTACTCAACTCAAAAGAAAAAATTCTCTAAAGAACTGTCGAGAAATTTACAGGTGCTGGGCTACTTGCGGTGAGCTGTGCGTCAATCCTACTGTATACTGCTTCCTTGTCCACCGTCCAAGTAAAGCTGGAGAAGAAATCATACATTACATTCACTTTAATTAACATGTGCACATTCCTTCCCTTTAAAAACTCATTCATTCTTCTCCACGGCTCGGCTCATTCCAAGGAAATCAAACTTAAAACAAAAGCCTCTTCTATTACACACACACACACCCATGCAATCAACTTCTCAACTTCTCAAGTAATGGAAAAATACAGAGGTGTTAAATTACTTACCAACTTATGGCTGCTTCAGGAAATGTGTAGAGAGAAGTTTTAATGAAATCATTTGTGCCTTCGTTCAGTCTCGTCTTCTCAATTACTCATCCGAGCCAACACTGTTCATCGAACAAACAACAAAACAGAGTCGTCAAGATTACATTCCCAGGAGGGTCATACCCGCACCAATGAAACCCCAGATGGATTTTTAATAAACGATAAACCTTGTTATGATTACAAATGTTATTAGATTACACTTTCAAGACTCAAGCCCTCTTTACCTAGGCTCTCATATCAAGAGGACACAGCGGCGGGGTCTTATCAATTCTTTGGAATTGTTTCTCTCCCCTGAGTGTCTATGTGTGGAGGCTTAGACAGAGATCACTTTCCTATTGACATTTCTTATCTCATGGGTTCAGCTACCCGTCTATCCCCAAAGGCCTTTTAATTTCCTAAACTTCCAGTCCATGTACTTATTCTGAGTATTTCAACTTCTTAAGTCTCCCGAGCTTCAGCTTAGAAAATTCTACCGACAAAAACATTTCTGACTGCACAAGAGAGTGACGGGAGAAAGCAGTTGTCCCTCGTCACAGTTAAGCTGCATCAAATCCTACCTACACAAATTCTATGGGCAAGTCTCGAATGAGAATTCCTCAATGAGATACCCACAAGATGATGTAATCAAAGCCCCCACCACGAATAAAAGTTTACATCATTAACAATTTTTTCAAGAATCAAGACTAGAGTCTCCTCTCTACAACTCCTCTCCTTATTGGCAATCTGTCAGAGGAAAGTTGGCCTCAGGATTTAAATTTAATAGCAAGACTATTTAATGAACTCTCCGAGTCAAGATTATAAATGCCACAAGAATTCACATGGCACGTGTCCCACGCTACTGACAAGTCCAAACCCCTTCAACCAAGTAGACTGGGTAAGGGAGGTACGGGATCCGGAAAGATATCAGAATAAACCCGGGTAGTAGTAATTCTAGCATTAGTAGCATTTTCACTTCTATAATATATCCTTCACCTACTCTTAGTTCGTTCACTTATATCGATCTCTTTGTTGCCCAATGTCTCAGGCTCTATTTACTCAACACTCAAATTGCAGCAGATTCTAGAAACCCACACTACCGAGTCGCTCCAAAACGTGGACATTATTAATACTTGAGACTATTTAGCGTAGAATCGAATAAAATGTCGAGGAACCGAGTCTTCGGCCATATATACCGCGTACTATAGCCCCGCACTGACTTCACCCATACCGGCCATACCTACCTACATGTAAAATGGACATGGAATTGAGTATACATGGAAAACCCTTTAAAACGGCTTATCATGCCCTTGCGGATACTACAGGAGGCTGAGGCGGAATATAAAAGACCCGACCCGAAAATCGGAAAGCGATTCCTAGCTAAAGTTATAAGGGCTGTCGACTTTCTTTGTACGGAAAAGTCCCTCCTGTGAGGAAATCATAGGAGCCAGGAGGGATACCGGGTTTTTCCGGATCCCGGAATCCACCCCCACACCTCGGTAATACTCGAATGAGTGATACAGACTACAATACAACTCCAGCCACATTATGATAGGAAGAAGAAGCTCAAAACTAACCCGAGCAAGGATGCTCCAAACGTTTGAAGTTCAACCCACCGGGTACTTTCGGGTTTTTTGACTCAGTGTTCGGAGCATGGTGAAGCGAAGCAAGACTGCTGGAACTCGAGAAACTACTTCTGGCCCTCTAAAGGGTTATGCTGTACATTTAATATATCTATAGCTTATATAGTGGTGGTCGTAAGAGAACCTAGTATATCCTATCCTTAGCCATTTCCTAAGTCTACGTTCTACTCAACATGTAACCATCTACATCTTCCCGAAGAAACGAGGGTCGAGTCACGTAGGAAACACCCGACTGGCTCAGATTCATCCCTCCTTGGTGTGAGAATAGGATCTGAAATCTTGTACTCGGGCAGATTCTATTGATTTTTTTTCGGAAACAACGACGCATAAACCAGAGACTTCCCCAACAAGGACCCTCTATTATCCACAGAAACGTTCTGTCAACCCATCCCCAACCCTTTTCACGTAGATCCACAATCCACATACATTCCTCTCCATGTACAATTCGAATTCCGCAGACCTTAATGGCCTTCCTGGAATCTAATGTTTCTAAACCCTTCATCTCAAATAAGACAACTCTACAAATAAAACATGTCAACAACACACATCTTCACAAAGGGAAGCTTCAGATTATCGGAAGCCCCCCCCCCAAACTCGAGAAATCGTGTTTCTTGAAAACCCATTCGGGTAACAGACATTATGTCCCTACATATTACTACAGCCACTACTAGACATTCCTTTCCTACTTGTTTTTTTGGGTTTGTCACTCACACGTTCCCCTTGTCCCCATATTGCAGCGTTGTTGCATATGATTTGATCGATCTCCAATACACAAACTGCATCCATCAATACCAAGTGGCAAGTACCGATAACAGGGGATTCATTCCATTCCACCCACACATGAACATAATATCGTGATGATCAAGTTCAAAGAAAAATTCACAGCTTTTCAATTTCTCCGTCTTTCCCTATTGAATACAAAAATTCCATGCCACCAATTCATCCAAATCCATCACGCCCAACCGGGTTGCATTGCATTATAGCATGCCGACTTGCCGAGCTAAATGCGACGCATTTGTCAAAAGCCCTCTCCTCGACTGTCAATACTAAAAGAGACGGGCATTTCACAACAATCTCATCACTATTATTATCATAGATTATATTCACCACTGCTTTAACATCGTACATAATAAACCCCTCTCTGTTACCTACTCATACTTCAACTATTTATGACACATACCCATCTGGGACTAGGCTTTTTGATGACCACGGTTAACTTAAATGGCAACTCCAAGCTCTTCTCTTAATGCTTTCTTTTGTGCGTCGCGAATTTTTCCCCTCAGCATATTTTGAGGGGATTTACAAATCACATTCATTGCCATTACCATTTACTAAATGTACATATGCTACACCTATCCTTATCTACCAGTCTGGGCTGTTAGCTATTAATGCTATTATAATGACTTTTCTTTACCCTTGGGTTTATTTTAGGTTGAGAACGAGAAGTTTCATTCAATTATGTTTATATTGACAAATTTTATTTACTACCGAAGTACAGACTTTTCGACTACTCGCGTTTCTAACTAATGCGTTGTTCACCATTAACGATTACTATCTGGCATTGTTCGTAGCTGTACATTCGACTACTATTACACTTAAGAATTTCGTCCAACTTTTCCCTTGCAACATTGCAAATTGTCTTGCAAACTATTATGCTCGAATGCACTACCGGCCGGCTTTATGTGTGCATGGGTAATTTGTAATTGTATAGAATGTGATAAGTTAGTACTCTAAATCACATTGAAAAGTTCAAATCCAAGTTATCCTTCTAAAATTAAAACTTGAACACACCCAGGACAAAGGGAATCCTTTCAAATAAATTTAAAGAGTAAATTAAATTGCCCTTGCATTGAACTTGAAATCCAAGACGTGCATGACACATACTGTTTTCTGTACAGGCTCAGGAGAGCATCTCCTTTTACTTTTACCTTCCATAAATTTTATGTTCATCGATACGCATCCATTGTTTTAAAATTACTGGAACAAGATATGCCAATCAAGTATCAGAATTAGTGCCTACGTGCCAAGTTCTAAACCGTAAAACGTATTCTGTCCTTAAAGTTTTGCTTTAATTGAGTTTGACTAAACTAAGCTGGAGTCTATAATTTCCCGTTACCATTTCGGTCTGAAACGCAAAACTTTTCCACTATCGACTCATCAATTATTATCTCCACGAGAGCTGATGAAATATGCCCTGGAGTCTCTCCAGTAATCAGCTCATTCCAAAATATATGCGAAGTAGAAATACGATCTACTATCCACACTTTCCAGCAACAAGAACCTCTGAAATCTAAAAGCCAGCTAAAGTTAAGTACGGACAATAGGATTATCAACCCGAACTACCCGGGAACCAATTATTTCTATATTTCTAGAAAAATGTTGCAATAATCCAAATCTATGAAACGACCAGACCAGCCAGTCTCCACCCATTTTGCATTCATCCCAAATAGCTACTAAGAAATATAACTGTAAGCCAAAAATGGCTAAAACCCATTAGGACTTTTAGTAATTGCTTTTCCGCAAATAATGCAGCCACTTTTTATAGGAAACCAATAAACGGTTACATCGACTAAAGCCCATTTGCACATTTTAGCAAATTCCTACGGATTGGACTTTCTCAAATCCATTCTCCTCTCGACCTGGACAAGAAGACAATGCTGGAACATATAATTCAATCCAGAGACTCCAGACCATAGAATACAAGGAAACCCGCACATTTAATTGCTTTCATATCAATCAAATGCTACAAGAAATAATTGAAAACACCAAATACAACCACACTCCTGCCCTAACCAACTCAACTCCCTCAGAAATGTGATACCATTCGCATATTCTTGCATTGCGTCACTCCCCCAAAAACCCAAGTGCAGAAATAAACTCATAATCATTGCAAAACCTGCTCGGATGTTTATTATAGCCCTCTCTACGGAGATACCCTTTTCTAGGGCTGGAGAGAGGATCCGAGTTTGGTAATTACAGGTAATTTATTTAATCTAGTCTCTCTCAGTCCTCAACTATACTCGTAAGTCCTAACTCCTAACCATAGACAACTTGCTAATAAACCTAGTGCTTTTGGCTAGACTGCTAGATGATGGGAAAATGTCGATAATCCACCTGCGACGAACTACTCGGGGGATTAGGGAAATATCCGAGAAATAATTACATAAAAGAAGAAAGCATACAAGAACTTTTGCTCAAATAATATCCAAAAGGTCAGAGTTTAGTTGCTTAATTATTCCGAGGCTTTTAATACATTTGAGATCATAATACAAACATATAAGACTCGATCAATCAATACGACTGTCCATCCCAAATATAAGCCAAAGAAACTCTCTCTGGACTAGCTTGTGCCTTTAAATACCACAAGAGAATAGGATGGAACTAACTGAGCATTGACCAATGCGTCACAGGTCAAGGTACGACACGTTACAGGCACTTGAGCCTTGAACTTGGACTCTTTTTGGCCTGTGCAGGTTCGGATCAGTTTCAATGCACAGTGTCAGCAGATGTTAGATTAATCATCTCATTTCTCTTGTGTATCTTGTAACATTTATATTTATCTCCCTCTAATTTATTATGCAGATGTAGATTGTCACTTTTGTCACCAATGGGCAGAGGTGACAATGACAGACAGGGTTAGTAAGTATGAGTGGCAGGTTGTAAATTCGAGATTCTTATTAGTTAGCTGTGCCTGTCACTCTCAGCCTTGCTATATACATTTTAAATGCACTATATATAATGATAACATGACATGACATGAATTGAAAGATGGGAAACCCGGTAGTAGCACCAGGATGACAGATTCACACCCGCCTGTTTCTTAAAACTTAATTAGATGGTCTAATTACGACTATTTTAGACAGCCCAACAGGGTGTTGTTCGTTCGACGGGATTTAAAATATGAAATTGAAGTTGATGAAGTTTATTAAGTTACGGAGCAGCTAATGGAAGATAAATAAAAGTGCCTCTTACCACTGAGAAGATAATAAAGTGCGGTGTCAGGTGAGTGAGAAGAGATTTGGAAGATCAAAAGATCAAAGAGATGAGCTGGAAGTTGGTGTTGGTGGTGGTGGCAGTTTTTGACAATATTTTAAAATCTCTTCTCTGATCAACTTGTGATTAAATTAATTTTAATTGAACTTCTCACGACGAGTTCTTAAACTTTTGTATCTACTGAAAATCTAATTGTATTTCCCTGCTGTTCTCCTCGTTCAAAATTTCAAATATCGTCTACTCTAATTTAGTACACAAGGTTGTGTGTTTTGAATAAGATTTAAAGTTACACAAACTTTTCGCAACTACTAATGAAATCTGTTTGTTTCAAAGAGCTTGTTAGTCACATCAGTTAATTTGAATTCTCACCCTCCCGACAAAAAAAACTACGAATGTTCTAGAAGGTTCACCGAAAAGTGACCGGAATGCTCGATGCTCTCAAGATAAGATCCCTCAGGGTTTTGCCCTCTTGTAATAATCTTGTTATAATCCTCTTGTAATCTTCTGTAATCTGACTCTGGTTCTCCTCTCACTAATTGCCCGTAATTAAAGGTGTTTTTTTAGGAAAAGAGAAAATGTGAGCCGAGTGTTGTTGATGTTGATATTTTATATGGAGGAAACTAAATGTAAGTCACACACGTACACTTGAAATCTGCTGATTTTACTGTCTCGACGCTCCAAGCTAGTCCGACCGACTGAGGCTGGCCCTGTGTGCTGCTACAGCTAAAAGGCTATATCCTTTGGCTGCGCACTCTTGCCTCTCTAGTAGTAGAAGCACACGGCTATGACACGACAGGAGACACACTAACTAAGAGTTAGAGGAAGAAGGATGATGATGAGTAATGTGGCTTTATAGAGTCAATCATTTTAAGAATTAAAGTCCAATGGGCTAACCAATAACGATAGATTAGCTGGGATAGAAGAGTTGGGATATTAAGTTTTAAACGAGTTTAATATGACATGAAAGTGGTGCGGGTAGTTGGGGTTGTTCCAATTCCAGGCTCGCTTTTCCAGGCGTATGGAATTAATTGTCAACGGAAATACGTGGGACTTGAGGGGGGGTATTTTAATGATGGAAAGAAAGTCTTTTTAGTGTTTATCGTATTAAAGGTCAAGAGGTGAAGACTCTAGGGGATATTAACAAATCCAGGATGTTTCTATGTCTGTGTTTTATGGATGAATTTAAGCTGGAAATATGGCAGTGGGGGTCAGGTCATTAAAATATAGGGTGTAACAGTGATTATTATTTAATAGTTTTTATTAGGCTTCTTTTGCATCTTAACAATAGAATTTTTTTCTGGATTAATTCTAGAGTATATTCAACTTAATCAAGTTAATCATTGTAAATTGCCATAAGTACATCTAAGGTTTAATTTTGAATTCACTCTACGGCCTTTTTGCCATTGAGCCAGAGCCTCATTAATTTCTCTAGAGTATCTAGGGAAATGGCTCTGAAGTAACTTCCTATAGGCATTGACGAAGCCGGGTATTTTGGGAAATCCCGAGAATTTTGAAAACTAATGACTTTAGTAAATGAATGTTTGCCAAAGGTGTATGGAGATTATATGTTGTTGGTACTATTTTCAATGAGATAATTACAATAAGTTACCTAATAGTTATCCCCAGTTGGGCTTTGGGATATCGATCCACCCTATTGAGGTTGACGAGGCTTCAATAATATAATGTCCCCCCTGAGATAGATGGTAGTCGAAGAATTCCACAGATATTGTTCATGTTGACCTAGATTTAACCTTTGACGTGTTCAGGTTCCTCGAGCGTCAGACCCACATTGGCCACAATACAAAAATAAACGAAAATCATACGCCCTACCCAGAAATCACTAGCATCATCGCCTTTAGAACTGCAATGTTTAGTTAGGCAAACTAATTCTGGAACCGAATTCATTTGATCTACAATGTACACAATCCCAATGCAAATCGATATTTGAAAGACTCACATCCATGACATTCATGATTTGACTATAAAACTCTTATCCAGACTTCCGCTTAAAAAGAAAGGGACTCAAGTATTTTGAAAGTTTAAGTCAACACTTGGAGATGTTATTCCCAAATTCCCAACTGACAGAGTTATGACGAGTTGTTCTCAAAAGATTGGTTTTCTTGAATTGCCACTTGCGTTCAGCCCAAACTTTTGAGTGTCAACTTTTCAATTTCAGAAGGAAGTGAAAATACGAAATTGCCATATGTGTGACAATAATAAGGAAATGTTTACAAGAAGTTACGACAACAAGGATCATTCCTCCCAGCTAAGTTCACAATGTGGATGTTACCATGTAAAACGTAAAAGTTATAATTGACTTGAATTTAGATGGAATAATCAGATCAAAAGTTACAAGCAAAAGGTAAAGTTTTTGACTTGAGTTTTTTTTTTTAGCTCCAATACATTTTTCTATTTCCAGCTAGAAACTATAAACTAGACGATCGTTTCAGCTTTGAAAGCCATAGTTTTAAAACTAAAAGACTAAATTAAATTGGATGACGTACACTCGACAGACCTAGGAATCTTTACAAAATCCAGGCCCTCCAAGAAAGAAGTAAATGCAAATTGAATCAAAGGACTATTAAAATCTCAAACTTCAAACTATTTAAGCTTAGATTTTATAATGATCAATTAAGTTCCTAAGCCCAAATCACCGTCAAATATATATATTTTTTTAAATTCAAAGATGATCCTCTTCACCTACCCGGAGGGACTTGCATAATAATCTTCCCAAGTTCTGGGCCAAGGAATGTTCGCTCAAGAGAGATGAGTTGGCAATTGGCAATAGAAGCAAGACACGGTGTGCATATTGGTAGTTTGGGCATTCATAAAGAAATGCTAGACTCTTCGAATATCATATTATAAAGATGTTTTCATATCGAAAATCTAAAGCTTATATAACCACAAGAAGATTTGGCAAGCCAGTCTCTCGGCTTTGATTATTGTATTCAACGTGTTAGGAGGACGATCCTATACGAGTGGTAAACAGTCATAAAAAAAATATCCCAATTATGAAACTCGTGAAGTTGCAAGTGTATTATACAACAAGGATTACCGATACGACGAGTACTAGCTACAAAGCCCTATGGGCAGTAGGAGTTGTCTGCAAAAAGAATGGATTACACATTCAATATTGCGGATGGACAATACACAGCCTGAGGATTTTAAAATACTTGTGGTTGCCAAAATATTGATTTGAAAAAAAATGTGTAGCCACCTCTAGAACTTGTAATGTTTTGATGTGGTTTAATCCATAAATCCGGTTTTAGGTCTTGCGATTACGAAAGTAAAAATGGTCGGAAAAATAATTTACAATTATTCACATGGTTTTTCCTTAGAGAATATATTTTTATTGGGTTGAGACTTTCTGTACTGAGCACTCATGAATTCATGATTGACAGCTCTGATTTTTCCAAGGGGGGGGGGAGATAACTTTGAGAGCCTTTGAATATTCTGAGATATCAGCATTAGTTATGGAACACTCTATAAGTTAAAGATTCAGAGCAACCAAAGGCTTGAAGATGTTTCCCTTTGATTTTTGAAAGCTTTCGCTTGAAACACTCTAGGAATTTTCTGTAGAAATAAATGAAAATATAAATATAACTGGCTTGAATTGGTTTTGAAACAAAGTTAGAATAAATATTTAGCAAATAGACACAACAACGAAAGTTGGTAAAAATTATAATAAATGAAAGTGCATAATTCATAGGCATCCGTATGAATTTTAAGTTTTATGCATCCGAGAAAAGCGAAAAGGGTTTATTAAGGTTCATTTTGAAAGATATTGTCATGAAATTGAAACTGTTTTCAAATTTAAAAGCTTTTGGATGGTTAAAAAAACTCAGAGAAAATTCGACCACGATTTATTATTCTATACAGTCAACAGTAAAAGTGTTGAAAACATTTTTTGAATTAAAATCATAAACTTTCCTCATTCTCACATCAATCAACTTCTTTTGCCCTCCTAATACACAATACACAGTGTAGAATCTTACCCAACCTAAAATAATATGTATTACAAATTACAACTACAACCTACAACTCTTCTATCTTCATAATCAATCTAACCATGTGCTCAACATTGAGGTAGGAGCACAGAACAGAAAAAACAGCCTGAGTTCCAATATCACTTGGATATGACCATGAAAAAAGTATGAAAACTCCCCAATCTACAAACATAATTATTCACACATCCTCATTCTAAACTATTCACTATATTTCTGTTCGGTTACATTGAGCCCTACTCAATTAACTTTAACTATTCATTTGATACTTTATTGTCAAGTAGTTTAAACTACATAACAAGTTTTGATTGTTAAGATTGCTCTAAAATCAACAGGGGGGACAATACGGTTTTAAACACGTAAAAATCCTTAAGCATTAAACGTCACGTCACGTTAGTTTTTTATCTCATTCCGTGAATGAGATAAAAAATTTACCGGAGAACATTTAAATGTAATTCTCCTGGACATTGACGTTTAACATGACGTGACGTGACGTTACGGGAACGTGAAGTGTAATCGAGGCATTGTCCTTAAAAAAATACCAGCATCTCATTCTTCTCTAAACACCTGTATTTTTTATCCTTGTTAATGCTTCATTGTCCTACCAAGAGTACCAAGGGTCCCTGATGGTCATAGATAAGAAACGGTAATGGAGTTACCCGTGGTGGTGGATAAATAACTTTACTGTCCAACCTATAAATACTTAATGGAATTAGTGTCAGTGAGATGAGATGGATTTGGGAAATAATTGAGTGAACAAGTTGAGTGGAGCCCAGTTTCCGGTCTCTCTGGTTTTTCTTCATGTTCTGCTCTACTTCACTCCATACCATTTGACCTCTAATTGACACTTTGAAAGATAAATACACCAATAATTTACACTACGCCAACATGTTTGGATGGCAGTGTGTCGGATGTTCTATGTGGCTAGAGTATTTTTGTTCAAGATAATTTTTTCCTAACCCGCTGGTCTATGCTGATTTACTTACTTATTGACAGGAGCAAGCACACAGCTTATCGGAAATGGTACGGCTTCGAGATAAATTATGTGTTGTTGACCTTTAAAAAGTCACTCATAATTCAGTTAGTTTATTTTAGGGAAACGCTCCTCCTTAAACTAGAGTAAAAAAAATCAGGAAAATAAGTTTCAAAAGCTTGGTAATTAATTTCAAAATATGGGCAGAGAAATTGAATAACTTTTTGAAGCCGGGCTATATCCCCGTGCTAAATGCTAAACTAACTATTAGCTAACTTAAGCTACTATTATAATAGTATGGGATTTGTCCTACTATAGAGTTAGCAAAAATAACCCAAGTTTGCCAACCATTTCAGTCGTGCAAGAAAAGGAACCAAGCTCGTGCACAGTGGCACATACACACCCAGCAAACATTCATTCAACTGATTCAACATTGAACTCATTACAAGTCAGTTACCTTACAGCCTTCTTCCGAAGGATATGCAATGAAGTACACTGATCCAAAGGCAAAAAATATATATAGGACTAACACAACAGTTTGTATCTGTTATTTTTTTCCAATGTATCCGATCGATGTATTCTTAAAATCACTTGCACAAACTTGTACTCGTATTGTTCTCGAAAAGAAAGCGAAATGTCATCTAACTGTTTACAACTTTGAATGATAATAGAAATTATACATTGTATTATTATTTTCATATCCAATTACAATCTTGCAAGTTGGTAGAAAAAATATCATAATAAATCAAAGCTGCCACTACTGCCTGGTCCACAATCTACGTGGACCAGTGTGAGCAACACTGAGAAATGTTTTGTTGACGTAGGGCTGAAACTGGAACGTGAGAAATCTGCCGTTTCCAACCAACTTGATAAGAGTTTCATTTCTATTGACACATCGTGTCATTTCATCAATTCCATAACCTCAGATCTGTCTTTACAAGTTGTGACTGTACAAAGTAAGGGGTCAAGCTCTTGTAATAGATTCTACTCTTGAGTCCAACTCACAGAATGTTAGAAAAAGTCACGAACAATATACAAGATTCTGTTACATCTCAAAACCCCAGACTGTCCATCTTATCTGACGTCTAAGCTAATAATACCTAGCTAATCTCCTTAATTCATAGTCACGTATGGTCAGACTAGATCCTTCTATTTTTAGCAGGTGCTCATCTGTCTACCTAGTATGTAATTAGCTCCAGCATATTCATAACAAGAGTTTAGTAAAGTAACGCACTCGGAAATGATCTTGTGATTAGCTCTGACCAGTTTTCATTCTGTTTATAATAACACTTGCCATAATTAAGCTCCATCCTGGCATTCTTGAACACAAGACACCGGAGATTGATATTCGTGATGAGCCATGCTAAATTTGATAGAAAAGTGTTGAATAAACTAATATAACAGACAACAATTCCTCGTCAGAAAGTTTAGCAAGAGGGAGGGGTATACTGAAGGATGGATATTAAAGGGATTCACCTTGAATGTGTATTACATGAGCTCCATAGCAGATTTGGGGGAAGACTCTTGATTTCTAATCATCCTCAGAAGTCCATTAAAATTCCATGGAAAAGTCCTCAAAATCTCATTTGCATATCCGAAGCAAATCTTCATTCTGTGCAGATGATGTGTGTGCATGCACATGTGCGTGTGTAATAAGGGCTGAGTTTATAACAACTATTTGCAAAAGTTGGGACTTGGGAGATTGTGCGAATTCCTACACTCAAAATGACACAAATATTTGGAATTTGGAATTATATTTTTATATTATGCAATCCTATCCTCAATCTATATCTCGATTGGATTGATATGAAAGGAAAACTAAAAGCTATTGCATTTTCCTCACTATTTTCTTTAAACTTGCGGAATCGGGCAAAATGTCCAAATTGATGTTTTTTTAGACTCCGTCGTAAGAATAAAAACATAACCAAAGTAAGCATAAAATGGCATGTTTGGCTATTGACTGTGCATCTGTATTTGTGTGGGGAGGGAGACATTAGGACTAGGCTTGATTGTTGATTTGGATCAAAAGCATTTGAACATGAATTAAGGCCGAGGTCTTTTCTTTAAAAAGCCAGCACTTATCTCTCTCTCTCAAACTTGTAAACTTGTAACATTCAACGATGCTGACAAGTTCCGAGAGGTTTTTTGCAGTAAAATCAAGAATTCTCATTCAACTTTGTTCTCAAGCTTTTAAGGAAGAAACTCACTCCGTGTAAGATACACTGCAGATATACATGCCACCACTTAGATTAAAGGGAGACGAGGGGCTTTTATGGACGAGAATGTGCTAACTTATTCATGGTGATAGTGCATGGTGATCATTTGGTGGTGGTCCTCTTACGGGACTTGTTGCAGAGACCTCTCCAAAGTCAATTCTACTTTTCTTGGAAGTGCATCATCCAGTTTTATAAGAAAAACAAGGTCGTTCCGCTTTTTGAATACCTGAGAGAGGAGAGGAAATTACCAGAGTTTCTTTAGCATATGATAAAAACTATCATCTCTCTCTCTTGATATTATTGGAGAAAAGAAATCCTAGGAATTACGTGGGCTGAGTTGTAATAACACTGGGAGTAGTTTTTTTGAGAGATAACAAGGAGAAATTAAATTTAATGTGATGGCATGTTGAATTTATTTTGACTCAAGAGAGTACATAGTTGCATCCATCTATTTTTGGGGATTTAGAATTTAGAATGCGGACGAGACTGTGGGGGAAAAGATTCAATGTTTTTTTGCAGCCATTGAAGGTATTTTAATGCAGAAATGTGGAAAATTGGCAAAGGATGAAGGAAGGCGAACTGGAAAATGCTGATTCAAAATTCATGACTTTTTTATATCATGAAGGTCCTACCCAAACCCGTGTGAGCAGTGGATAGTTGACAGTATAATGCACACGAATTAAATACCATAGCATCGGATTTTTTTCTCTCTCTTGTTGACTCGGGAGTTGGCAGCCTGTACTGGGTAATATAAACCGGGTATTCGCAATGTACTTTATTTGTGTTGGATAATCCAATAATATAAAAAATTGCAACAACAGTCACTCTTTTGTCCTCTTGTCTAATCTAATTTACATGTTAGCTCATTTACCCGTCCACTAGGCTCATTATAAAAACACCGACGTCAGCAGCCCCGAGGATTCGGTGTCATTGAAGCCTCTTAGCATTTCAATCGGTATACACAGAGGTACTACTTACTCCTCCTGTAGAAATGGGATATGTTTAGGCCTTATTATGACACAATGGATCTGTTTTTCGGGAAGCCTACCGGGTAAGAGAGAGAGTAGATGGTTGAGAGGTGGTGTGGATAGCTAATTGTGTTGGAAATAGGATCGTGGAATACTTGGAACTTTCAAGGAATACAAATCGGGTCATTTACAACCTGCGTCTTTGTTTTTGGCAGCCGGTTTTAGTTGGCAGGGAAGGAATTACCGGTCCTTCCTGAATTGCTTACTATCCCCATTCCCCAGTTTCCTCATGCAATATTAGCTCAACCTGACCTAGCAGTACTACTGACTGACTCAATCCCCAAGATTTTTTTTCAATCAGTTTAATTTCTTTTAAGGCAGCTTAGATTATACGCTTTTCAATAATTATCAGTATGAAAAGTCACCCCTCATAAAAAGGGCTAACGATGATCTTATTTCTAAGAAGAGTAAAGCCGGATCTGAAAGGGATTGATGAAAATTAAATTTGTCGAGAATGGAGACGGGTTGGGTGGTTCTAAAATAAGATTTGTAAATTGTTTACTACTTGTTTGAAACATGAATAGAAACTTGAGGCTTTAATAGAGCCAATCGGAAAGGGTGTATCTATTTAGCAAGTTGTTATTATTCGGAGCTTGTTTTCCCCGAATTCCGGTTATAACGGGTGGGATTCAATACAGCTCTCCTCCGGTTATCTCCGCTTCTCATTGTAAACAATTCCAAAGAAAGGATTAAGACTTTGTTGCTTACAAAAGTATTTTAATACTTGCTCTTGTTATTGTCATTATTATTGGGATTATTTCGTTCACAATTTTATTTAAGAGCACAGTGTACACTTTTTGGTTAATTGAAGGAGCTCGGAATTAAATAATTTCATGATTCTGACGATGGGATTGCATGTGGAAATTTCTTTCATGAGACGACAACAATAAAATAAATAAGTGGACATAATTGAAAGCTAATTTCAATCCTTTTTTTTCATTACGACTTAGCAAATAACAAAAAATACAAAACAGGTTTGTTTAATTAAAAATATAGCAAACTTCACGGATCCAGACAGAATTCCAATTGTACAATAAACATAAATGCTATTTCCAAACAAGGAAACTGAGCATTTCCAAGAATTGGGAATCGGCAGTTCCAACGAATAAATACTCCCGAAAATCCCGAAGCTCAGAATCTACCCAATAAGTTTCGTAAACATTTAAGGAGAATTGATTTCCTGAACCTATTTCTACGAACCTCTTTCATCATGGGATTTTTTTTCTTGGAACTACAATTCATATAAAATCAACGAGGAATATGACAAAGTCTGCAGTAGGTCGTTGTAGCCTACAAGATTAGATAGTAAGCCTCTATGAATATGTTTAGGATTTTTTTGTGGGTCTTGGAAGGTCAAAGGTCGAGCCCTCTCTGATTGCAATTCATAGAGATATAGTATGTAGTACATGATCCATATTTTATGCTGGTTTTTAATTCTGGAAAAAATATACCGGAAAAATAATACGACCCTTTTATCTTAGTCTTGCTACCAATCCAGTTAATAAAGCATTTTGAATTTAATGTAATTATAGTAGATATAAAATGTTCTGATGTGTTGCGCTCTCGATTTAATTTTGCTTCAATGATAAAAAAGATAGAGTTTGAAATTGAAATTCAATTAAGGTCCACACCCTTTCCCATAGTGAGTCCATGATCAAAGGGAATCATAAACTTGTCTATTGTCTCCTTACTTAACCCAGCTTACTGGGTTCTCCAAGAACGTCCCTTAAGAAGAAGAAATCTCCCAAGGGATTCCTTGCATTCCTCAAGATATTAAAAATAACTGCCATCCTCGCCGGCGCCATATGAAATCCAATCCAACGCATAAAAAGTCATCGTGATCACATCATCATGCCATCATCATCTCTCTCTCTGTACAGCAAGTCTTGAAATGTGAAGGCTGTTATTGCACTTTGCGAAAATCCCAAAGGGTTTTCCGGTTCGGTGAACCAAAAGCCCTCTGAAGATGTTAATTCGGACGTCTAACTGCATTATCTATCCAACTCAAAGCCGACAAACGCATACCATAAAATATCTGAATTATCCCCTAGGAGGTACTTGTACATACTTTGGAGGTATCCCCCTCTACTCAGGAGTAGTCAAGAGTAGTACTTACCCCTGCTTACCCGCAAATCTTCTGTTTTTTGGCACTGCGGGTCCCTCAACTAAATCCGATTAAGGGCATGAGCAATTCACTTGGTTTAATCATGAAGGACTCGTCTAGTGGAAAGGCTTTATAAGATTCCTGAGAATAATGCCAATGATGAAGCCCATATTTGAGCTTATGGCTTAGAGAAGAGCCTTTGGTGTGGTTGTGATATTCGGTTCGGTCTTTTCTTGTGTAATCCGTGCAGATAGTTATAGTCATCATCATCATCATCATTAGGATTCATTAGTCGTATTATTATTGGCGAATCCTTGTTCCGAGGAAAAGGAGAGGGGGAAGGACATTGCCAGACGCTTAAAATTTCTGGTGACCTTCGGTATATCACTGAAAGGTCAAATCTTAGCTCTACTTTCGATGGGACTTATTCTCCTCAGTTATTTCCATCCTCCTAGGAACTTATGTAATGGGATAGCATGTTTTTGGCAAGGGTGGAGAAAAAGTACAGCTGGATATTGCAATCATCCTCGTAATTTTTCTACTCGTCTCGGTTTTGTTTGCTGAAACATGGTTACTCTCTCTCTACCATTCTGAGGGTAGTATTCCTAAGGAAGGAGGGTATTCGGGTTTTTTCTCCACGAAAATAGAATCCGAATCGGAGATATCGTTTCAGTAATAATTTAGAGGTGGAGGAATCCTTGGTAATATTGGGATGTATAGCTCTACCCACTGGGTATTAGTATACACAGTCGACTACTGGAGTTATTCAACAGTCGGTTTTTTAAAAGCTTTCAAAGCCGTGTCCATGACTTTGACTTTGAAAGTTAGAAAGTCAAGCAGACACAGCCTGTGTGCATCGATCGTTTAGGGTAGATGGGATCCAATGTTATGGATTCCTTTTAACGATCCTTAGTTTCGAGTAATTCCCTTTCATAACCATGTTGGATGGGGAAAGCTTTTAAGCTTCTGCTACCCGTATGTTATTATGTTCTATGCTCGTGTATAAAATGGACGTGATTGTGTGCACTGTTAATTTATTAAACATCCGGGCAAGTCAGTTTTCCATAATAATGGAGACCATAAGACCCGGGGATAAATATTTACGATAACAAAAGTCAGAATTTTATAATCAACGATATGAAAGCGTATATAAAATGGTAGATTGAAAGGGAAGGCGTATGAAATTAAATATCTAGGAAAAGTAATTATTCAAGTTCCCAGAAACTCATGGAGGCTTCTGAATAATTTAAATATAAGCCTGTTGATTAGTAAAATAGTATAAGTATTTCACTGACGTCAGAAAGGGAAGAGGAATGGTAATTAATTGCTTGAAAGGGAACTGGCTTCTAAGGTCATTGACAACATTATATTATAGAAGACGGTCGGATAACGATTTTATTGCATAGAGACTCTTAAAATGGCTGGATATAACAATTGGTCCCGAAATACCCGGGAACCCACATATCCTTGTAAAAATATCCCTGAAATAAGCTGGATTGGCAGATTTGTGAAATTTTTCCCCTTCCTTACAATAATAGCTGCAATATCAATAGACCAAAAGCTAAGAAAGGACAACTCTACCAAAGACCAACGTGAAGAAGCCGAGCTGGCTATTTACCCATTAAGTTTCCCCACCACACCAGAGCAATCGAACTATTCTTGTGTGGGATGATGGGACGGAAAAGCTTAAACCGTCGTGAGATTTGAAAAGTCATTCCATCTTTCAGGAGGACATGATGAAAGGGAAAATAAGGAGTTTTGGACATGGAAATTGTCCGTGTGTGCATCTCCAATCTTGATGTGCTAGTACTTTTTTTCTTCTAAAACCCCATCTGCTCCTATTCAACCGTAGAAGAAGCCGATGTTCCGCATAAAAACCGAAAACCCGATGTTATCCTCTCATTTCGCAAATGTCTACACTTTTAATTGCTTCTCACGAAATGGCAAACTCTTTGACTCCACCAAAAGTCTTCTTTACGAGTAGAGACTATGGAGAGTTACTGGTCATAAAACTTTTGGCGAAAAAAGGAATAGCAGCAACAGGCTTATTGTACCCACAGGATCAATACTACCCTATGGGAATCCGGGTGTTTTGTCTCATACCCGGATTTTATGGCCCTTCTATAGTCTGGAAGTATTTTAGGTGAAAACAGCAGAGATCCATATCCCCTGGTTTAATCATTGCCATTAAACAAGGACAGCCTTCACAAAATCGAATTCCCTTTTCCCTAGAGCATTACAAAAGGCAATGTCAACTTTGTAATACATCCATAAAGGACTCGTCGACAGACAACAGAGGAGATAAAATTGATGGGGAAAATGTCAAGGCTGTTTTTTTTACATCTGCTCACTGCTCATCAGTTCCGGTTGCCGGTGTGCAATGCCAGAGAGTTGCAGTCTGTGGGATTGACTTTTACATCTCAGAATCACACCCATAAGATACCCGGGATTTCTTTTACAATATGTGATTTATCTATTCCTTATGGTAATGAAATCAACATGGGAATAGAAAGAACCCTGAGAGCTCTTCTTAAAAAAAATCTCTTCTCAAGTGCAAAGTCAAGGGCATTTTTTTTAAACCACTAGACCAGAGAAGTCATAGCCCACGGAAGTTAATTTTTTGCAAGCCTTGAAAAAGTTTCGGGATGAGATGCTAGTTTCGGGATCCTAGTGTGCATTCTTTTCATATAAGATCATAAGACTTGATAGCTGGGCAAGTGGAAACCGAGAAAGTTTTTAAACTACATTTGCACGAACTTGAGTTTTGGGATGTCAATTGTCAATGTCAGTAAAACAAAACAGTTAAGTAGTTTAGGGGGCATCCAGTATCGATGATTATGTTTTATTTTGGTAAAGGACAATTAAAATTTAATTCCACCCCTGCTAAATACAACTCATAATCTCATACTGGTAATGACTATGGATTAAATAGACGATTAGTTTGCTAACGGTTGTATTGTAGGTGAAAAGCCCCCCATGGCATGGGAGAAAGTGCTTTCCTGGCAAGGCCAGCTACACTCACTGTCACGTCACCCTGTTAGCATTTTCAATCTCGCAAATTAGTAATCGTCCCAACCCAAGTCAAACGACTGAATGGATTCATTAGGGATAAGGCCACGTGCCATTGCCATAAAAAAGAGTGGGTTGGGTTGTCAAAGGGAAAAAAATAGACTCCGGGACTCGGATATTTATTCAAGAGTAGGAGTGGATTGGCAAACTCATCAAAATGAATCAATATTCAAGTGGGGATGGAATCTACTGAGAATTCTTCATCTCATCATCTTGCAATGCTTGAGATGTGTAAAATTAGATCTTTTTCATGGGAAATTATAATTTTTTTGCAAGTTTATAAAAAATTCGTTCCTGCAATCTGATTTATATTGATTGATTCCTGTATGTGAGTAATTCAAATGCAAAAATCTTCAAGGTTCTGAAGAGTTTATAAATCTTTCAATATGTTGTCCAAAGAAGGAAGAGCAATCTTCGTGTGTTTATCAAGTTCCATGAAATGCTAACTTGCTCAAACATTATTGTTGGGATGATTACCATGAATTTTTTCAAAATATGTAGAATTGTTCATATTTGCAAACACAAATTTGTTTCAAAAGCAAATGGACTTGTTCACAGATACCATTTATTTTGGAGGAACCAATTCAACGTGTTATATCTTAAAATAGATTTAAAAATTATTTTAAAGCTATAAACGAAATTTTAAAAGGTTATCACATCAGGGGTGCTGGACTAGCTGTTTGCAAGTTACGAAACGGCAGCTATGAAATTACCATCGACACTAACCCGAAAAAAGCAATACTTACAGGAAACACTTGAGCATTATTTTATAACCTAAGCCTACGGTGCTTAACTTATTTTAGATTAATATTTTCGATAACTATTTGCAAGATTTTCATAGAAAATAAATATCTTAAGACTTGATATCTTAAGCAACAGACCAATGCATTTCAGTAGCGTCATCAACGGGTAATGGAATAATGATATCCCATACTGTTGATAACATATCACTCTGACTTGTCAAGTCTATACAGAACCTCAGTGACTTCGACATCTTCAGTAGGAATTTCAGGGTCTCCCCATCCCCAAGGACCGGGGTTGAAGTGATCATGACTACCATCTCCAGTTCTGGCCACCCGTTGCTTCACAATAGCTTCGGGAACACTTTTGAGGTCATACGCCTGACCAATCATAGCCATGAAGTCGATGAACGCTGCGCTGAAATTGTATCGGTAGACTCCGACTTCAGCTGTCTTGTAATCCCATGGGAAGACGTGATGATAGTTATGCCACCCTTCTCCAAAAGACCACCACGCAACGGCCCTGTTCTCTGATGGGTTGATTCGCCTGGATTATTCAAGAAAATTGGTTGTGAATCCTCAAAGACATAATTCGTTTAACTCGCTCTAGAATCTGTAAGATTATTCGAAAACAGGGGAAGGAAGTACCCAAAATAGCAATGGACCAAGTTTATGGACTAAATTTATGGACCAAGTTTATGGAAATTAAATTCATAGCTTCAGTTCAATAAAAACTCATGATTGAAATTGAATTCCTAATAGTACTAACTTGTCATAAGGTTTAGATCCCCAAAGATGAGCGGCACTGTTGACCGACCAGGTGAAATGAAGGGTTGCACAATATCGGAACATACAAGAGAAGAAGAATGACGTCACCAAAGACTCTCCCCAGAAGAACCACGGGACGAATGTTGGGATAAGGAAACTCACCACCAAAACCAACTTACCATAATACCTTAGGGTCAAAGAATTAATACCTTCAGAATTTCAAAATTCAGAAATTTTAACCTTAGAATTTTAAATTACTTTTTCTGAAACATGACGATCTTATCTTTTTCCAAATCAGACATGTCGATTCCTTTCCCTTTGATTCGGACGGCTGGATGTTTTCGGGCCATCATCCATCCCATATGGGCAAAAAAGAAGCCTCGTTTCGCGTTATGTGGATCGGCATTGGTCTCTGTATGTTTGTGATGAACCCGATGATCCCTACACCACTCGTATATGCTATTCTATAATTTCACGAAAATTAATATCTCAATTTGTTCAATCCCGTAACTCTTGAATCATTTTGATAATAACAGACTGGTTATTTACCTGGAACGACAGAGTTTGCATATAAGCCAGTAAAAGTCTCAAAGGGGTCTTGGCCTTGTAAGACTTGTGTGCCCAGTACCTGTGGACCCCCGCTGTAATTCCGAATCCACTCAGACAGTAAAACATGAAACCTGAGATTGACACACCAATATTAGATATGGGATCAGTTTAAATCTTTGGAAAGTAACGATTCAAAATCTTCGATTAGTACTTACCCCAAAGGAATGTTTGGAACATGACTTGACCACTGACCATGAGGTAGACTCCATACACAGCAGTTGCATGAAGAACGACGCTGCGTACGACATTTCTCCATACAATCTCCAGCTTACTTAATTTGTGCATTTCCACCTCTTCTGTCTCCACTTTTCCTGAAGCTACTGCAGAGTCAGAGTGACCATTTTCCTGGCCAGTGACTTTCCCGTCGTTAACGTGTCCGTTTTCATGGACAGTGCTGTTGGAGTTGACTGTGTGAGATTTCTCTTTTGAAACTGCGTGGCTCTTCTCATCGGGATAAATTCTATTTCCGTTAGACAACTTTAAGAAGTCGTTATGAGACACGTTGGACACGGGGGATTCGTTCATTGACGATGACAGTAGTTTAGTCATTGTGTGTACTAGATCGATTGGCTTTGCACTTTGTCTTATTTTTTGTAAAATTAATTTGTACCACCTACAACTTTTTCAAAAAAAAAATGCTTCTAAACATGCAATAAATGATCTGGAGGATTAAACAGTTAATCTTTACGAGATGACATACTGTCGATAGGTAATTATCGTACTCGGGTTCAAAAATTGAGAGAACACATTTTATCGGGATGAGTCAACGACACATGAAATAGCAGATCTATGAAACCAAGATCTGTTTGATCCACTTGTATCCTTCCTCACTGATTTACTAACTACTATATAGTGCATGGATACTCGAAAAAGTCGAGTGTCTTATTGAGCTTCTACGAACTGTTTTTCAAACGAGTTTAGAAATTCTAACTAGATTTACAAACACCTTTGTTCATCACGTCCCTGCAGATATCGTCTGCTTTTAATTTTATCCTCACTTCCGCCTGCAGTGCAATATGCAGTTTCCCATGTGTGAAGCAAAACTCAAAATTCAGTTTAAATTAAGCATCATTTAAAGAATAAAGATAAACCGACACCTCCCACCTTCTTACTAATAGAATATATGCTAATTTATGTTTTTTATTAAAATTTTATTTAAATTACCCTCGAACGAGTTGAACTATTCATGCAATTCTTAAATCAAATTATTTATATTTTATAACCAATTTTCTTAAATAATTCAGACGAATCAACCGTTTTGGTCTTTATATTTTAATGGGATTACAAGAGATTTCATGGGGGTTAGTCAGCGACTATTTACAGTCTATTGGCAACACAGTTAGCAACAGGATGAACGATTGAACCTATAGGTCGCAACCGGCAACCTGAGAGTCCACTTCATTTCTGGCATTGCGAGGCACATCTTCTATTGGGAATAATTAATACAATGTCATCTTTTTTTATGGTTTATATAGTGACATGTATAGATTAGATTGACGTCCCGGTATTTTGTCGCAAGTAGGAATCATCACCTGTTTATCAAACTCGATTAAATGCTACACCGCTTTGATATTTTGATGGAACTTTATTCTTGTCTACAATGTTTAAATACAATGGAATGACTGGAATGAGTACTGCATACAATTAGCAATTGTTGATTGTACTAAATCATAAAGGTCATAATTCTTGTCTAATGAGTGATTCGTCGAAGCTTTGTCGTCTCGTTCGGAGGTGCGGCAGGATTGAGGCCAATGTGAGGCAAGCGTCGTCGACTTCCTCGAGATGAGCCGGAAATAATGCTCGACCGCAGGGCCTCCCCTCTCATCGAAGATCTGAGGTTATTGCGACGGACTACTTCCATCTCTTCTTCGTCTATAGGGGCCATCTGCTCCTCATCCTTGGGCCTGCTCCAAAAAAGAGATCACACAGTCAGAAATGTAAACACAAAAAGACGTAGTAAAATAAAATATCAAAAAATAAAAAATGACTTGGCACAAATGGGACAGTTCCAGAAGCTCTGGCCCTTTCCAAACGCTTCAGCCTCTTCCAGCGTATTCGGCAAATCTTCCCCAAGCGTCTCGGCCAGAAAGAGGGACAGGCCACCTCCAATAATGGAAGCCACGCCTAATATGATCAAGCTCAAGGCCGGGTTCGTCCGTCCCTTTAAATACCCGAGAATACCCCCAACAATGTCACAATACATTCTGGTAACAATGCACTTGCTCACAAGCCAAGATATAGGTCATAGTTTATCTTACAATCCCGGCAACAAACGGTGAGACTATGGAAGCTACATATCCCATGATGTGGATCGCATTCACCCCCTGGGCTCTAATGACCGTGGGAAGAAGTTCCGCCGCGTACTGGAGTCCAATGTTAAAAGCCACGTTCACAAAAAACCGACTAATGATGGCCATCACCAGCCCAATCGTCCGCACTTAATTATAATCAGGGTGTGAACAAACTTAATGACCTCAAGTAGTAATTAAACATTATTTGAGCAATAAAAAATCCCTTACTGTCTGGTGGAATAGTGGCTGCGATAATACTCGAAGCCCCTGATAGCGTCAACGCTCCAAATGACAGCCACCTCCTCCCGAACCTATCCAATGTAAATATGAGCAATATGTCTGCGGGAAACTCAGTCATCGATGCAATCGTAAACATCTGATATTACATGAGAGGGTGACATTAGTTAACTTTTGAAATTACTTAACCCCAGAGGGGTCGACTCAGATTTCAAGTTACTAACCCAAAAAACATTCCATTGCCGGTCAGCCAGGTTGAGGATATTACGGGAGTGGCCGTCGTAAACCAGAGCTATTATAGACCTGTAAGATTAATTTTAAATTTTCACACTAGTCAATTTATCAAACTAATTAAAGTTTAACTGAGATTATCTAACCATATTGAAACGAGGAGGATAAACGTCTTCCGCAACCGGGGTGTTTTCAGAGCTGCGGTAAAGGACTGGTCCTCCTCGTCCAGAGCCATTTGATCAAATAGCTTCTTAGCATCGTTCTGATTAATAATCAGTTAATTAAAAGTTATAGTTAATTGCAGTTAAAAAGGATTTAGAAATGGGTTTATCATATAATTTTCACCTCAAATTCCACAAAAACTTGCTCATCAACTTTTTTGCCGTTGACTTTGGCAAAACTCCTGAGGATGTCCGTTGCCTCCTTCGTCCTTCCCTTGGAGAGTAGCCACCTTGCACTTTCAGGGACGAGGAAGATTGCTAACAAACCTAAAAGCATTGGCAAAGATATTACCAGCCCGTAGATCCTCCAGTCTCGGATGAGTTGAGCCAACCAGGGCAGAATTAACGTCCCGAGGGTGTAGAACACGGCGATGCTACACAAGTTCAACGATTCCATACACATTTTATGCAAGAGGTTACGTAGCGTTGAGGCTGGGTGTGCCTTTAAAATGCTCACCTCAAATTGGCAACTAACGTCCGGTACGTGGGGCCACAAAACTCAAGGACTGCAGGCATGGAAGTCAGATTAGACGGAATTAATGGGTAAATTTTGAAATGATGTTGAAATTGATATTCTCATACCCAAAATGTACATCATGGTGAAGCAGTTGTCGAAAGCCATTCCAGTGATAAACCTGAAGAATGTGAAGGTGTAGATATCGGTGGACACGACACTCAAAGCCCCTCCAACGGCTCCGAGTAAGTTAGCAATGACTAGGGCTGGGACTCTTCCATAGCTGGTTTCAAACGAAGATTTAATGGGATTTTAAATTTTCTTATTTTAAATGTTTAATTAATTGTTTAAATAGCTCTTAAATTTCTAACTCGTTTACTTGTCTGCGATATAGCCGATTAAAAACCCTCCGAAAATCGCCCCCACAAAGAAGACTGCCTGGGAGACGGTTGTATACAGTTCTGCATTGCACCACCACATCCCCTGGGAAATATTTGTAAGGTTCAAATTTTACAAGCCCCCTGTGGTATTTTAAACCTTTCAATTAAATCCTAGTGCCCAAACCTCGGTAACGATCGTACGGTAAGGAACTCCAGACTCATCGGGATCAAAAGACACATTCCTACAAGATTCTACGGGACGATAAGGGCCGTTGTGATGTGTGGAATTGACCATATCCCTCATTGTTATTCGTGTCCCTGGTTGTAGAGTCACGTTCATCAGTCTTTGGCAAGTTCTGTTACTTTGTTCTCCATGATTGGCACTTGCAGTACCGCCAGTCTCAGAGGTCGGAGTTTCAATTGGACCTGCTGTTGAAGTTCTGGAAGTGGTCGATGAGGATTTGGTCGTTGTACCCTGATTACCGTTACTAGTGCCGCTTCCACCGGGAAACCCACCCCCACCGAAACCTCCATCACCTCCGCCACCTGGACCTTCATCGAAACCTCCATTTCCAGTCCCACCTGGACCTCCACCGAAACCTCCATTACCATTTCCAGTCCCACTACCACCACCACCACTAGCCCCAGATGAACCCCGGTTTCCACCCCCACTTCCACCACGATTCCCAGTCACACGCACTCCATAACCACCTCCTCCACCCCTATCACCATACCCAGAAGTTGTTGTCCCTCGATTTCCATAATCGTTTCCCACTTGATTCAATACCAACTCTTCGTCGGGAGAATCAGTTTCAACCATGTATTGATATTTTGAAGTACTAGTGCTAGTTCTGTATCTACCTCCACCCCATGGTGGCCCAGAATTGGAAGACTGCCGAGAATTATAGTCCAACGATTGTCCAGCCCCATACCCCCTGGCAAATTCTTGTGGGCGTAGTTCAGAAATGCCAAGCTCCATCCTGGTATTTTGCATAAGGGTTGATATGTTGCTTGTCGTTTGATTGAAGTCGATGCATCGATTAACTGATCCTGTCGTATTGCATGGTCCTCTGTCGCGTGAGGAAATGCCAAATGTTTTCGTTGCAAATGTTAAAGGAAATTTTAAAATTTTTGAACGCGAATTTTTAGATTACATTACCTATTTGTAAGTTCAGAAACGGCGACTATGAAAGTGGCATCGATATTATTGAGGAAGCAAGGGTTGGCGATTCCATTGGCAAAAGGGAATGAAAAACTTTGCCTGAAAATTTTAATTCAAACTCAATTTAAAAAGAATTTCTCGCCCATTCTGATAAGACAAGTGCTTGATAACGTACCTCTGAAAAGGTGTCATGTTACCAGTGGTGCATTCAAAATGATCCCCACACCAAATAGTGGTGGGATACAAGGACATGAACAATTGGCCGAATAGCACGAAAGTGACAAAGATGCAGAAGGGGGCTTGGAATGCAAAAAGGGCCTTTTGGTAAAGGCCAAACTCCCCCACTTGGTACAGCATTTCGTCAAAGTCCAACATAGTGACCCAAGTTTAGGTAACACAATTCTTGAGTTGGTACCAATATTTGTAAGTAATTATTATTTCAAAATATTTAATCTGAATCTAATGGGGGGCTACCTAATTCTATTCTATAAAAAAGATGGGCGCGGCGGAAAGGAGGTCGGATAACGTAAACTCAATCACTGGAAATGAAGACAATTCATTTTAGGCAACCAATGCTGAAAATAAACGGGTTGGTATTTTAAATTGTGGTGAGAGAATCCGGAAAGCTTATCTCGGCTTTGCCTCACATCCCATCCCATATCCAGTCTAGAGTGTAATTACATTCTATTTATCCTCATTATGATTGTGAGGGAACATTGGATTGGCAGAAGCTCTGGAGAAACCTCAAAATAATTTGCAGAAATTAAGTATGCTTATGAAATGCTTAAATCCCCTCAAAATATGGCCCACCCGCTTCTGAAGCCTGATGGCCTTAGCTCGTCTGTTCAGATTCAGACGGCACGATTCATAGAGGGGCTTCCAACTAGATGGAACATACCGGGTCGCGAGGGACGGTGTGGAAGTAAGTTTGGTCAGCACGTTCGAAATGCAACCATAATAAGCAACCATGTCGTTGTAGTTTCCACTTACATAATAAATAAAATAAATGACCCACTTAGATTTTCCACCGTAATTTGGTTTATTTTAGAACATCTCAAGTACAAAACAAGTACCAGTTTATCTCTCCTACTACATACAACGTATCAAAGCATATCCTTCTGAGTTTTCTTGGACCTACACTGCTTTTCACACTCACATTTCCTCGGAGAATTACAATTTACAATAAAAATAGGACATCAACTTACATCAAAATATGGATTAATAATAATATGTGTAGTAATATTTCATGGCATTCATAAACTCATTTTTGGTTCTTTATATAGTGCTTCCTACAAGTTAAGAAAAAAAAATTCCTTCCTATTATAGAGCTGGGGAATTTTATATTTTAGAAACTTGAAGGCCATACCACGGCAGCTATCTGGCAGTTTCGTTTTAGAATTCCATATATCATCACCTACAGTGACTTTTATACTATATTTCACATTCTTCAAGTTTTTTGTAAGTGACACGATGCAGATCTCGAAAATAAAAGTCAAATTTCAACTTTTCACCTGTAATTAGCTCATATTCTAGACTGTTCTCCATCTAAGCAATTAGTCACGGTTATCTTAAGCCCATAAACTGCAGTCAGAAAGTTGCAGCAGATTCTGTCAGTTAAAATTTACAGACTTGTTTTTGGAATTGGAATGTGCTATTAGGTTTACACAGATTTTGAAACCGACCGACTGACTGCAGAGCAGTGCTACTAAGCAAAATAGTAACACACCCATCGATGATCATATGATTACGGAAGAGTCACAGTCACAACCTACAAACAATTGTTATGAGCTAGAGGAATCGTCACAGTTGGTTTCTGTTAATAATAACATTTGATGCATATCTAGACATCTAGAATTTTAATCTCGACAACTAAATGGTTAAAGAGAATACCTATGCTAATAAGTAAACTTTTCTAAACTACTACCTAATCACTACAATTTGCTACCTAATTTAGTAAGTCATGTGCCTCCTATTTGTAGGACATAAGAAACACCAAAGCAATATTTAATAACGTGAGCCTAGTGTTTAACAAAGCAGATTGATATTTTCGATAATAAGATTTTATGGAATACCTTGGGAAGGAATGTGCATTCATCCCTGAAGGTTTGATACAATTCACAATGAATGCAAATAAATGAGTTGATATTTTTAAGCAACAGACCAATATGCAATGCATTACAGTAGCGTCATCAACGGATAATAATATCCCATACTTTTAATAACAAATCACTCTGACTTGTCAAGTCTATACAGAACTTCAGTGACTTCAACATCTTCAGTAGGAATTTCAGCGTCTCCCCATCCCCAAGGACCGGGGTTGAAGTGATCATGACTACCATCTCCAGTTCTGGCCACTCGTTGCTTCACAATCGCTTCGGGAACACTTTTGAGGTCATACGCCTGACCAATCATAGCCATGAAGTCGATGAACGCTGCGCTGAAATTGTATCGGTAGACTCCGACTTCAGCTGTCTTGTAATCCCATGGGAAGACGTGATGATAGTTATGCCACCCTTCTCCAAAAGACCACCACGCAACGGCTCTGTTCTCTGATGGGTTGATTCGCCTGAGTTATTTAAAGAAAAATTGTTTATAATCATGAGATTAGAAAATCTTTTAGCTCAATCACATTCGTGCACGCTTATTCGAAATCACATTACTCACTTGTCATAAGGTTTAGGTCCCCAAAGATGAGCGGCGCTGTTGACCAACCAGGTGCAATGAAGTGTAGCACAATATCGGAACAAGCCTGCGAAGAAGAATGATGTTGCCAAAGACTCTCCCCACGCAAACCAAGGGACGAATGTTGGGATAAGAAAGCATGTTGCCAAAACCAACAGAAGATAGTACCTTGGGATAAAGAATTAATACGTTGATAATTAACTATAGTAATTATTTTTATTAAACTTGAAACGATTGGATGGAATCATTAAATTACTTTCTCTGGAACATTACGATCTCATCTTTCTCCAAATCAGACATGTCGATTCCTTTCCCCTTGATTCGGACGGCAGGATGTTTTCGGGCCATGAGCCATCCCATGTGGGCGAAAAAGAACCCTCGTTTCGCGTTATGGGGATCAGCATTTGTCTCTGTATATTTGTGATGAACCCGATGATCCCTGCACCACTCGTATATGCTATTCTATAATTTCACGGAAATTAATATCTCAATTTGTTCAATCCCGTAACTCTTGAATTTTGATGACAGATTGGTTATTTACCTGGAACGATAGAGTTTGCATATAAGCCAGTAAAAGTCTCAAAGGGGTCTTGGCCTTGTAAGACTTGTGTGCCCAGTACCTGTGGGTCCCGGCTGTAATTCCGAATCCACTCATACAGTAAAACATGAAACCTGAAATCGACACATCAATATTAGATCTGGGATCAGTTTAAACCTTTGGAAAGGGAAACCATTTAAATTTTATTGATACTTACCCCAAAGGAATGTTTGGAACATGACTTGACCACTGACCCAAAGGTATCCTCCATACAATGCAGCTGCGTGAAGGTAGACGAAAATTGCGACATTTCTCCATACAATGTCCAATTTGTTCAATTCGTTCATCTCGACCTCTTCAGTCTCCATTTTTCCTGCTGCAGAGTGACCATTTGTCTGGCCAGTGACTGTCCCACCATTAACGTGTCCGTTTCCATTGGCTGTGCTGTTAGTGTTGACTGTGTGAGATTTTCCATTTGAAATTGCATGGCTGTCATCGGAATGAATTCCATTACCGTTGGGCATCTTATGAGACTCGTTATGAGACACTAGAGACTCATCCGGTGAGGATGACAGTAGTTTCGTGGTTGTCGGTCCTGGTGGCATTCTACTTTCCTTTTCTACTGAAAAAAGTAAAATAATACAATTAGTAAATTACAAATGGTTGCATTCGAATTCGATATTATAATAAATAAAAACACCCCCGACGCAGCTTTCACAACTTCAATTATAGATAAAAGTCCACAAAGACAGTATACGGTATAGTGGCACTATGCAATATAATACATATATTATCATATGGTTATTAAATACTGTAAATACATAGGTATTCTAATAATAGTACTCGAAGAAGTTTTGAAAGGTGAGCTATTGCATATCTTTGCATAGTTAAATTCAATAGTTAATTGAAGGACTTGCACTAAGTGCTAGGGGGTACGGATGTTCAATTTATTGAGACTTAAGAGTAAGACCCAAGTCTTACGGCGTCAGTTAATACATGTGACATGTAAACTGCAAATACTCTTAAGGATATTCAGCTAAAAACTTTAATTGTCACCCAAGGTAAGGAACAAGCAGTTACCTAACGTCCTGCATTGTCTGTCAATGTGATATCTGCTCAGGTATGATAACTGAATGAAACAGTCAAGTCAACAATCTCACAGATACCAAAAATAACATCAAGTTTTGATCCTTAACATTAAACTATCCGTAACCCTTGTTACAAATTATACCTGACCTCTGACATTTTAAAACTTTTTAGCCCTTATTCGGCCCTTTAACCCTAACATACAATGCTGAAAATCAAAATTTCAACACCCCTTCCCTACACACAGTCTATATATCTTTAAAAATGTCACCCGGTGCCGTCTCGGTTTACGAAAACGAACAAAAACGGAATAACAAATACAATTATTTCAGAGTGAACCCTAAACAACTTACAACGAGTCTACCAGCCTCCTTTTGCGTCCTCCCTGCTATATTTTCAACACACAATATGGAGATTGGAGAAAGCTTACAGTACATAGGAGAATAGGAGATACGAGTAAGCAAATTACTTGAGCCCAATTAAATTAAATGATCTCGATGATGAGACGACTAACCTTGAAGTGATGACGGTAGCAATTAAAACTCATACAACATAACACAGCACAAAAAGTGACACTAAATTCAAAGAAATTATTCACTCGCTCTTACTCAACATTCACCAAAAATTAGTGAAAAAGGAAAACACAAAAACAACCAGAGCACTGAGCACACATTCAGAGGGACATGGAAAGCAATTAAATATTTGAAATCTTTCCCGAACTTTCCCACCAAAATATTTTTATTAATTTGATTGCCAACCGGGTAACGTGATACTTATTCTTATCCGTCCACAAATCCAGACTGTCACAAGCCCCAACGCGAAGCTTTTTATTTTGCTTCCTCTCTCTAATTAAAAAACTAAAACTAGTATGGAAATATAGTCTTACATATATCAGGATATGTATGGACTTTCGACAACTACCCCTCCCACTTTTCAATCTTGTTATGAATTCCAATTTCCATAAATAACCAACTTGTTGATTCATATTTGTCATAGCAGCTCTCCTGGACACTCATTTTAATTTTTTCTACTTCCGCCTGCAATGCAAATTGGCAGGGCACGCAGCGTCTCAAGCTGTGAAAACTAATCACTATTTAATGTATCGATACGTATCGACAATGATGCATAGTCTTTTCAGAAGACAAATCTTTAGCACATGGTTTCGAAAAACCACACAATTGCATAAGAAAATCATCTTAAAGTCAGTTGTAATTTATTTTAACGATAGATAAACCCTCTACAGGGTGGAAGGTTAGGTTGTTATTTGAAAATTAACCCTCTCCTGGCTTGGGACATTAATTTTTAGCACTATTAACTTTAACACACTTGATAATAGATGAATAGAGTTGAATATTTAATTGGTGAGCTCACGTAAATCTACCTGTTGAGTTGGACTATGCAACATGGGTCCATGTGTACTATTTAAAAAAAAATACACGGGTCAATTTCATTTTGCTAAACGAATTTCATTAGGCAATCTTAGTTTATTAGCTTCTCTGCTAAGCGCTATGAAATATTGATGATTAAGGTTCCTTTCTATATGCGTAATACAAACTGCTTACATAGTTTAAGATCAATTAGCAGAGCCAACTGCAGGAGTGCAACCGTTTTTTTTATTACAATATAATTCCATAATGGTACTTGCAATTTTTATACTATTGAGCATAAAAAATGCAGACATTCTAGAATTAAAATTGCATAATGTAATTTTGACCTGAGTGTGGGCTGTAAAATCTAAGAGATCATAACCCAGACCATGACACTCAAGAAAATCAAAATGAGGGAAAAAAACTAGCCGCAAATTAGAATGAAAATTTCCAAATATTTTCCACCCTTGTTTCACAGTTGGTTGAATATGGCCAAATCTAGTACTTTTCAGACCTGAAACCTATTGTTAATTGTAAACTGCCTATCATAGGAAACTAATTGGTTTTGAAATCCAATGGCTTCTAAATCATAAAATAACCCATGGTGGTCTTTCTTACATGTTAAGAAATGGCTTGCAATAAATATAAAGCTGTTCGTACCAAGACTCTTGATACTTAAAGTAGCTAAATTATCTATTGCGCAAATAAATACTTTGAACAGAAGCTCTCTACTCTAGTTTTATCCTATTTGTAAGAAAATAGTAAATAAAATAAAACTAGGTGCTAATCACATGGTGTGATTATCAATTTCCCAAGCTAATCTATTTCCACATTTGAGAAAGCTATAATTTTGATGCTTGCAAAATCATTTGATAATTTTTATGTGAAACCCTAGGCGTCTACAGGCCCATTAATGAACCACTATTGTGATATTGACCTTTTTGAAATTCAAGGGTCAAGTATTAATTCCTTTACGTCACGCCACAACAACTTGCAGACATGGAATCCCGTTGTTTAAAAAAATCTATTTTTGCTCGAAAAATACGTAATTTTCTGTAGATTTATAACATTGAGAACTAAATATAAAACTCATCTTAAGTAGGACTAAAATAAAGCCGATGCGAAGGTCTCCAATAAAATCTAGCCTCCATCAATGATCTTAACTCTAACTATTCGGAAAGTCTTGAGATTAGCAAAAGACTTTCATGTGACATCATTGACGAGTTGAGAATGTGTGTATTATCTTTATGTCCTGTCCATGGCCACTACTACTCTCTGTATTATTGCGTGCTCCGTGATACTTACAAATATTGGCATGGTCATAACTTGAAAGACTATGACTAGAAAGGCTGCTTGAAACTAGTTAAACTTAGAATAGTCACATGGCCACATAGGAGAACGATATCTACAAACATAATCACGGAAGGTAAAACGCAGACAAGAGTTAATTTCTGGCTTTGTGAGACACGTTCCTTTTATGTTTCGTTGCTTGGAATTAAAATTAAAACTAGAATCAGCTTTTAGCTCACTAGTAACGCTTCTTCTTGCATGAAGACGCAGAGCATCAACTTTTTTAATGTTTTTTCTGCTAGTTTGCGGACGTACAGGTGTGTTACGTCAATGAGGAGTACAAAAAAATTCTCATTGATGTCAATTTAATATAATAAAATAACCATGATATTCTAGGGATTTCCAAAAATATTTTGTACCTTGGGGTTCTTTCCATTCAACTTTATTATGACTTTTAAAATAATTCTGATTGTGAGTTTAGTATACCCTTAAATATTTAATAGTTTTAATTGTCTGGCTTAAAATAATTTTCAGAGTCGCCATATTGACAAACTGATTCGACATGGCTGAGTTACTTAAAAAATAATTATCAATTCTGCACCTCCAAAGGTAAATATTATTTTTAAGTACACAGCAATTTCGACAACAACAAGATTTTAAGCCCCTCCGTTCTGGCTTATTTATATTTTAATTTTTTATATTTGCAAAACCTATTGACCCAACTTTCAAATAGTTAATCATGCATTTACTTTATGAGCCTATAAAGAAGAATATATAAAAAAAATATAATGTGCTCGTATCTACGTGCTTCCGTTGTACATGTACAAATACTACATTAGTGACAATAAGGACCAGATGCCAAAGCCCATTTCCTCCAACGCGACCCACAATTACGACAATCGCCTTGTAATTTACTATGATGACTGAATTTGAGCATTTCATCAAGTTTTTTTTTATTTCCTTGTCAAATTAAATTGTTAGCGAGCCTCTGAATAAATATTTAAATCTATTCCTTCAGGTATGGCAACTTACAATTCTCTAAGATTTAAAAAAAACTGTTTGCATGTATGCTTTAGAAAATTACGTTTTTCTTTCCATCCTGTCCTCACCTAATCTTTTCCAACTAGTCAAAAGGTGTTTATAAAACTATTCACGTATTAATTACTGAATTATTCTGCATTCTCAACTTATCACAATATCGAAATATAAATCTATTAGATTTAGTTATTAATTTACTTAACCCTCTTTTCTAAGGGAATTGTACGCTTGAAAAACGATATCTTTAAATGCTGTACTGTACTTTAGTATTTCCCGTACTTACTATAAACATATAAGTTAACCACAAACCGAAATATCCCCAATGAAGTTTTGCTACTCCTTGTTCCGTGATATTACAGTTTAGAAAATAAAATACTTCACCCGACTTAATCTGAATAAAAAAGCTTGTTAAAACCAGCATAGGATATAAACAGAGAATCTACATTCATGACTGCACTTGGCAAATAAATGAATACAAATCTCTCAAGGCTTAGATTAGAAAAAACACAACATAAAACCCCTCTATATTATAATATTTGTGAATTCTAAATTCTAAACTTGTCAAAGCCTTTTTGGTGGATTTAAAATTCAAATCTGAAAACGTACTTTTATCCAGCTTTCAAGAGAATTCACCTTGATATGATCCCAACCTTCTTGCACAATCTTCGACTAAGGTCCTTTGTAAGCTAATTTTATTTATTTATTGATATTATACTATCCAGGGACAGAAGAAGAACGCAACAACCACCACCGGTCTATTTCTCACTGTACGGGAGAAGGGGAACTGTGTTTTAGCAACCACCCTGGCCCTCCTCTGTGGATCGGGTGACGTGCATGTGCATGGGATTGCAAATTCTATGCAAAACTCTGCCGAAATCTAATAGACTAGAGCCAAAAGTACGAGCTATATACTCCAGACCCTCCAGACTATGCACGTAGAGTCCAGTGAGGTAAGGCAAAGGTCCTGTTACTATCCAGTAAAATCCATACACTAACTTTGTAGATAGCAAGTGCCAATAAAATAATGATACCGCAACTCTAGCTTTCCTGCCCTTGACTCTCTTGACCGGCTACAACTTTTCGGGGATATTCACACAGCCTTCAATACAACGAGGATTTACTACACAACTATGTGTAGCACATTACGTACATGACTAACCAGATGATCCACATGTAGGAATTTTAATCATACTTGTGAGTTAATTGTTAAATAAATAAATGCCAACCGCCCCTCTGACAAGCCGGACTTAACCTAACCTCAGTCCCATGGGTCCCACGACCATATACTTCATGATTATAATAATGAACTTCGTTCTGCTACTTGGTGAGGCGAGGAGACCGGGAGATAACCCTAACGGGTAATATAATCTTATCCATGATGTGTGTGCATGGAATTGTCTCGACATAATTCTAGAACGCAGTGGGCATTGTGGGCAAAGCCCGTTTTATTATATCATTGCTCAGCCATATCGATCGACAGTCCAGACATGGAAATAGGTAAACATGGACCAAGCGTGGATTTGTTGCCATTTTTTGCTGTCTCAGACGGAGACGAGTTGTATAATCTAGAATATTCGCCCTAGCCCAAGATGGAGAAGATGTGCCAATGGGAGACAGCGCAGTTCGCACACAGTTCCTCGACATCTCCAGTCTCGATCTTTTTCGGCAGTCTCGTAGACCTTAAGACTTGTTACTACTACTTGTTAGATTCGCCGGGTCGCCGGGTTGGATTTCTCATAAGAGTTTCGGCTTTGTCTTCATTACTTTGCTTGGTGTTTGTCGGATGGAGCTGGAGATTGGGGTAGTGCCAATTTTTTTTGCAAGAAAAATTTACTCCATACATGGACGATTGTCCTTCGATGAGAAATCCATGCAATTCTATAGTTAGAGACTATAACTCTAAAGTTGACCAGGTCTATTTGTTTCACTCTAATGAATAACTTATGTCCAGTTTGGAGAACATGAGAGCTGGGTTGGCTAAAAGGAATTCTTGTTTAAAAAACCTACTCCAAGCAGCTACGAAAGGCCCGTTCGTTTGTAGAAAACTTCTGATAATATCCCTCCAGGTTCA